>PVJD01010409.1:0-53876 GCA_004026545.1 Mormoops blainvillei
TTATTTCCATGGAGTGGCTTTGGTTAAAGCAAACTAAGCAACTTCCTAATCTCTGCAGGAGGGATCAGACTCCAGGTGGCCTTTCGATCACAAAGCTGGCGTTTACTTGTAAATCATAGGTGGCAGGTGAAAAGCAAGCACGACAGCGTACACACACACAGCTGCTGTGTAAATTCCAAACCGCACAGCGGTTAAGTCAGAAATTGTATCATAAGCAATACAAGCCTATGGAGGGCGAGGCCAGTCTGCTCCGCTGGGGCGTGGACACAGCGCTATCTAAGCAGCGGGTCCGGGCCCCACTCCCAGCTCTGTCTCTGTCTGTAAAATGATCGTCACCAATATGGACTCTGTCCCACACTCCCGCCCTTGGAGACCCGGGTATTAACTCAATTGGCATAAAGATGTGAGACATGGGCTGCGGAGGATGGAAGTAGCAGTTGCCCAAAAACATCACTGCCATGGTCTCCACTATAATGCAGTTTTTATTCCCGGCCTTTCAGTGTCCTTGCCGTGTGCCTCAGTTTCTCCATCTGACAATGACAATCATAAAATCTGCCCCTAAATTCCTTATTTAGGGGAGATCAATGAGACAACTCCATGACTAGAGCGCCATGGGCAATTGCCATGTGTCCCAGAAGACAGGCCCCAGGAAGCCAGAATCAACTTAAGTGAGAGCAAGGGGCCTGAAGGACAAAGACGGCTGCAGCTGTTCCACCGATAGTTCATTCACTCAATGGTGTTTATTAAGTGCCTCCTACGTGCACAGTATGAACAGAACTGATGCTCATGCATCATTATTTTCTAGTCTCATTCTACATCCCTAGTCTGTGACTGATGAAATGGAACAAGTTACATGCCAGTGTGAGCTGCGCTCATGGAAGATTCCATTTCAACCCAATCCTGCCATGTGGGAAACGTGGGATAAAGCCAGTGACTAAAAAGGCAGTAGAACGCTGTGTTTCAGCTCACCTGGGGATGCTAGTCAGGTAGGTCACGACATTCAGAAAGTCGTCATCTGGGATGTGTTTGAACCCCACAAACTCTGGGAAAGTGATGATAGGGGCACCATCTTTCCCTCGGCCTCCTGCAACAAAGATGGGTGGTCAGGATGTTAGTGCAAGGTTTTCATGTCGCGCCTCTGCAGGTAAAGGACGCTGACTAACATCAAGTCAAGAGATTTGTGTTGACCTCCCATTTTTTTTCCAGTTATATTATTTCAAAGTAGAATGTGGGAAGGTTGACACTGAACTGTTGTGAACAAATCTTTTCTCCTTCAAGCTTGCTCAGTGGTGTTGTGAGAATTTGATCTTTGAAACCTTTGAAGATAGTTACTGTATAAAAGGTAATATTTTAAAAATTATTTTAGCATAGGTAGAATAATAAAGAATACCAACACAAATACATAATATTTCTCTTCATTTTTGTAGTCACAAAACTGAAAAGCTAAAAAGATGGTTAAGAGAGTTAGCTCTGAAATCTATCTGATTCCAAGGTTTGAGATAACTAGTTATCTAAGAATGAAATTTTCAGAATTGTATTTTCTTTCCATTTATGTATATTTATTTTCTCAAACAGTTACTAAGTTGTTAGGACTTGTACACTTATTAAGTTGTTTTAACTGTTTGGTTTTGCCTTTGGTCAAGAAGGGCTATAAAAAAATTACCGAGACACTAAGGCACCAAGAACTGAGATAACTGGGAACCTGTGCCCCAGCCACAGTGAGGGAGCAGAAGCACTGTGAGCGCCCTCCAGGTTATCCTGTGGAGGGGGCTGCATTAAGAGGAATAATAGCTCCCAAGCGAAACCAACAGCTACAAATGATTACACGTATTTCACGTATCTATGGGAAGAGGCATCAGTGCAGGGCGTGGTTAGTGAGCACTGTGACTAATGTGGCTACGGGAATCCATCAAGGAATTACAGAACGAGAGACACTCGGAGAAGCGAAAGTGAGCAGCCCCGTACGATGGCACTCCCACTACATTAACCCGTACTGCGGCTCTGCGTCTGTGCCTGCGAAGCATCTTCTGCATACACGCTAACTTTTCATGTAACTTTGTTTCAAGGGAGAGAATATGCTATTGCACAAACATGACTATTTGTATCACATAAAGAGAAAGTCAGCATTGTGATTTTTCTACACAAGTGTCTTGTGAGTATTGTTAGTGTGAGTCTTAGGCTCTCAGAGACCACTCGCTCAGGAATGAAACCCTGTGAGATCTGTCTGGATGCCCAGTCACACTTCTCCAGGAAGCCCCTCTATATAAATCCTGTATGCTTATTTTAAAGTTTAAACAAAGATATCGAGCTTTGACAAGGAGGTTGAGCTACCTGTTTATACTGATTGAAAACAATTTAGATCAGGGTACTTTTAGCAGCTTTCTCCTAATATCCTTCCTTTTTCCTGTTTCACAACCATAAGAAGTTTCAGAGACACCTAAATTAAGAGAATTTGCATTCTCTAGTAAGGCTAAATTTAGATGCATTATAATACTGTTATTAATTGTATAACCAATACTTACCAAAAGAATGGCTAAAACATTTCAGGCAACCAAAATACCCTAAAATATTCATTAAGATATGAGTACACCATTTAATGATTTCACCTTTTGTCATTAATTATAAATTAAAGCTCTTCAGACCTAAATAGAGAAAGGTAGGTGGAGGTTTCTAGTATCTTGGTTAATACCAACACTGAACACCAGAGAGCAGAGAGGCCCTCGCCCTCTCCCCCTTGCTCCCCAGTTTAACTGAGGACATCTCCTGCTGCTGAATATTATTAGCTTTAAGAGGCAGAAGCACTAAAGAAACAAAGCTGAGCCTCTATAGAACTGTTGACAACGCACAACAAGGCACTCGGTGCCACCTTGTGAGGAAACGTGGAAGTGCAAAGGGAAGAAAGTGCCCAAGTCCCATTCAAAGATAAAGAAAACCAAACAACTGGTAGCTGAGTAAAATGGTTACTCGAAGAAAATACACTCCACTTCTCCTAGTATAATTTTTACCTGCTCATTAAATGGCATGAAGACTTCATGATACAGAGGAGAATCTGGAATGCTGGGAAATCCTATAGAAAGATGGTGACGATCAACAGCAGAACAGAATGAGGCAGTTCCTGCTATTTGCCTTGTAGGGTTTACTTTCCCTTTCTCTTCCCCTAAAGAACTGATTTTAACTGGAAAAACGGCAGCCCCACTTCCTGGGAGGCACCTTGGAAATCTCAGGGCATGGCAAAAATATTCTATCTGACATAATAAAGAACTGGTCATCTGCTGACCAGAAACATACATGCTGGACTGTTCTAAGAGTAAGAACTGAATTTCTATTGTGTTTGTTTGAGCCACTATACACTCTGAAGTCTATTTGTTACAGATAATGGTACCTATAAATTTCATTTAAGGATGGTGAGGGGCAGAACAAATCATCCGGTATAGAAAGCAGGCATCTGGAACAACGTGATTGACAACCATTTCTGTAGCCTGTACTGCCCAACACAACAGCCACGAGACACAGGCGGCTGCTGAGTGTCTGCCATGTGGCCAGCCCAGACTGAGATGTGCTATCGGTGTGAAATGCAAACTAGATTTAGTACAGAAAATGTTAAGTATCTCATTAATAATTTTGAATATTAACAGCATGTTGAACAATATTTTAGGTATAGTGATTTAAATAAAACATATTGCTAAAATTAATTTCATGTATTCCTTTTCGCTTTTTAATATGGTTACTACAAAATTTAAAAGTACCTATGTGGGTCACATTATATTTCTATTAAATAGTGCTGCTCTAGGTCTTCTTGCATTGGTTCTCATTTCCCACATACCAAGTTATTAGTTCCGTCACTAGTTTAGATACGAGTTTTGGCTCTGTTCACTTCCTTGGTGAGAACTTCCCACTTGCCCTACACTCCACCTCTACCAACCCTGGGCTCCATTGGTGTGCATATGAGGGAAATGCTGGGGACTCCACACCTCTAAGAGTGTTTTTATGCTTTTATTATTAATTATTTCTAGGAGGATTAAAGGTGTTATGGGGCAGGGGGAAATCCAGATGATAATTCCAAGGGGATGAATAACCACTAAAAGATAAATAAAGAAAAAGAAAAGACCATGGTCAGTGCGGCCCAGTTGGTTGGAGCATTTTCCTGCAGAACAAAAGGTTGTGGGTTCAATTCCTGGTCAGGGCACATCCTGGGTTGCCGGTTCATTTCCCAGCTGGGGCACGTATGGGAGAACAACCAATAGATGTTTCTCTCTAATAGCAATGATTTCTCTCTCTCACCTCCTCCCTCCCTCTCTCCCTCTAAAAGCAATGAAAAAATGTCCTTGGGTGAGGATTTAAAAAAGAGGATAATTCCTCATAATTGAAAATTCCTCATTATGGTAAACACTGATAAATGGCTAATTTACTCCCAACCCCTTCTTCCCTGACCACCATCTACATAGTGGTTAAAAAGCTAAATGTTTGCCCTCTCAAACTCCCTTTCTGCTAGGAATGGCTACGTGATATAGTCTGCCAAGAGCTTCTGGGAACTTTTTGCTCTTCTGGTAGAAGGAGAAGAAGCCAGCATTGCTCCTTTTCCATCTTCCTGCTATGGACACAGACTTGATGTCCGGAGCTGTAGCAGCCATTTTGGAATCAGGGCTTCAAAAACAAAAGAAATATCAACAGAATCACAAAGATGCCAGCCTTAATGTTATTGAGCCACTGATCCAATACCAAATTTCTACCTCCAGATCTCTTGTTATGTGGTTTAAAGAACAGACAAACAAGTTCTATATGTTAAGTTCTCTTATAGCCAGATACCATTCTAGGCACTTCCCTTAAAACAACCTACCTCACAGGTGAGAAACCTAAGGTTGAGAGCTGTTTTAGTGTGTGAACCCAAGATTGTCTGAATAAAAAGCCTAGTGTTTCCACCACACTAACCTGCTTATATTCTCTTGTTTCCTAGCGAAGCCCTGAACTTAGAAATATCCCAAACCCTCTGGGACAATCAGGCTGTCTTCCAGGGTCAGAGCCTCCAGAGGCGCCAGCGCTGGTCGCTGTCTAGTTCCTGCTGGTGGGCTCACCATTCACAGGCCTCAAACCGTCTGGCCAGAAATCCGGGTCGGGCATCATGCAGGGAGCCCTGCTCGCCCACCAGCCGCAGGAACACAGTCCCAGAGCGCAGCAGGCCAAGCAGCTGGGGCCTCAGGGGGGAAAGGGCTCCTTTCTGTCCTTTCAGTGTTCCTGGCCGACGGGGCCTCTGGCTCTTTCCAGAGCTCAGTGGAATCCGTAGAAAAGCCTGCAGGTGGAACATCTTCATCCTCCTCGCCCAAATCGGGAAAAGGCAAACTGCTGTGACTGCGCAGAGGCCGCAGGCCTGCCATGGCGATGGGAAAAGCACTTTCTGTTTCACAACTGCAATTTCACAGGCACCCACAACGGTCGCGTTGCTGACATCTGCTGCCTCTGCCAGATAAAGATGAACAGTTGAAGACGAAAGCAGGCCTAATTCCAAAAAAGCGCCGACTCCGAACCCCATGGCCGCTGATGCCACCACCACTAACCCATGCTTCCCTCTTAGGAGAAGGACAAAAGGAGCTCAGAAATGAAAGGGGTGTGTTTTTTTTCTTTTCAGTATAAAATTTTTATATTTAGAATTAGCCAGCCAGACTCAGTTTAGGTGATCCCAATTTTGTTGGCAACGTCCAAAGCATCATAGTCGGGTGTCAGTGGAACATATGCCTTCTTCTCCCCATCGGGCCTGTCAGGGTGTTGACCTTGGCCATGTCACAGCCTGTTTGATCTGGGTGTTGGCCTTGACATCCACAATGAACACGCATGTATTGTCGTCTTCTGTCTTCTTCACGGCTGACGGGTGGTCAGGGGGAACTTGAGGACGGCACAGTGGCCAGGCTTGTTTCTCCGGGGGGCGCTCTTCCGAGGGTCTGCAGGCTGCCTTCGGAGCCGCCGTGTCTTAGGCCTCTGGAAGGCGGGTGACGTGTGGATCTTCTTTTTTTTGTGGCTACGGATGCCTTTTAGCACTGCTTTCCTTTCCTTCAAAGCCGTTCCCTTGGCTTCAGCTTCGAGAGGGGCAGGGGCTTCCCTCTTTGCTTGGCTGCCATCTTCGCGAAAGGGTTGTCTTTGCTATGGTTGAAGTGCCTTTGCTAAACCAGAGGTGTCCTCTTGGTCTGGTGTGAGTTCTCACATTCTATGCTCTACACTGAAGCGTGGCAATGAACTCTTTTCCTGACTTAACTGTGGCATTATATACCACATTTGCTGTGAGCGTGGCTTCAGTTAATTATAAAAATTGTATCGTATTGAAAATTATTTTCTTAATGTAACCCTAAAATAAACATCTTATGGGATTAAAATAGATCATGAAAAAAGGTCAAACCTGTATTTGGAAGTTGCAATATTAAACATTTTTCATACATTGTGTCATTCAATCCTCAAAAATTTCAATGACTCCATTGATTATTCAAAAGAGGAAACAGAGGCTTAGAGAGTTAAATTGCCCAAGGTGACACAGAACTGAAATCCTTATTAAGGCTGTCTATCACCAGTTTATGTTTCTCCTGTTCTGCCTCGAAAAAATACAAAAAGAAAGAAACACCTCAACAGTATTCAAAAGAGATCACTTTGCATCATTAAATGTATAAATTGATCCACTGCTGGGCTCCTTCCCCAGATGAGCCATTGTGTAATTGTGCACTCATTATATATTCACTGTATACTCACTGTGTACTTATATACGCGTATACTGAGGCATTAGAGTTTTGGTAAAAAGCTGCAGGAGCCCACCCTGCCCCACCCCATCATCCATTCCAGCACTTTGGCCATGGGGCCTTCTGTGGTGTAAGGCCACAGCAGCAGTTGCCAGAAACCCAGAGACAGTTCTCATCCTACCTTTTTTTCTGCACAGCCCTGGGCTCACTGTGGGAAGCTGTGAGACCCCTCCCTTAGGAGGATGGTTGGGCACTCCCGCCAGGGCCAAGACCGGGGTGCCTCCAGTGGGGATGCAGGTAGCAGGGAATCCACTGGCCTCACAGGACAGAGCAGGGGAACTTGGATAATTTTGAACAGAGCACCTATTATGTTTTTGTCTCTGTTCTAAGCACTGGCAGTGCAGGCAGAAATAAGAAAAATAAGGACCCTGTACTTACGGAGTTCTCAGTGGCTTATATGAGCAGTGGCCAATGTGGAAGAAAGACCAGAGAATTCCCCAAATGTTCTGGATTACATAAGACGTCCCCTCCTGGGACACAACTCTAGGATGGGAGAGGCATCTGAATGACAAAGATTACATTTCCCTTAAACGCAGTAGAATAAGGAGTAGAGAGCAGATTAAATAGGATTTAGAGAAAGGAACGAAACGTGACTTTTTTATATCCTATGTTGTAGAGTAAAATCCATACTATCTACATATTCTCTCTACAATGTGACTAAGATGGCTGTGTTGCTTTTTTTCAGAAGAGATACAAAAGATAAGGAGTGACTTGTCACCTTATTCCTCTGTGATATGTGCTAAGGACAACTAATCTTACTATCCCACGCTTCCAAATTGGGTCTAACTATTCTTTAGGGCTTGGTAGGTACCTCCAGTTTCAATGATTATGTCATACCAGCCTTCCCTAAGGGAATAAGAAAGAACAGTATTCTAGTAACGACAATTTTCAGAGTTGTGCCCAGGCTCAGAAAATTTCTAGCCCTTTATCAATATCCTTAGCCTCTCTCTTTCCCCAATCAAATGCTTAATAAAAAAGCAATGTATTAAAATGAGGCCCTTGAGAGCTAAGGATAAAAGATGAATTTCTCAGAGAACAGATAACCTCAGCAATGTTCATGAACCCTTAAAACCAAGGTTCTCTTAGGGTTGGATCTCAGAAGAACGTCATGGTGGCAGCTGTTGTCAGTAGTTACTTCTTTTTCTTTCTCAAAATCTTTTCAGCTCTGTTCTTTAACAACCTTGAAAAAAATACACTCCCTTGGGAAACATCACATTGCCCCCAATAGCACACGGAATGACATCTCTGAGATCCCACCCTCCTCCAATGGATGGTCCTCAGTGCATCTCAGTCTGGGTGAGCCTTAGGGCAGGGGTCCCCAACCTCCCTCCTCCCCATCTGTGGACGCTGTCGCATTACTGCCTGAGGTTTGCCTCCAGTCTCCCCTCCACCCCCCACCACAGCCTGTGGGAAAATTGTCTTCCATGAAACCGGTCCCTGGTGCCAAAAATGTTGGGGACCACTGCCTTAAGGAATGACTGAAACTTGAGTGTAGTGTTCACCGAGATTCAAGAGATCCAAGCAGAACTCCCAACAAAATCTGGAAATACAAATGAATTAGCCCCTTACCTGAAAGAATGGCAAATTGTCTGTGAAGCTGTTCGATTAAATCCACTGCCAACAAGGGCCTGACTTCCTGCTGCATAATTTCATCTGCACAAATGAAATACAAATTAGGTTAAATTCTTGCAAATCATAAAGGAGATTAAAAGGAAGGGAAGCTCTACTACTAGGGAAATGTGGGACTTATCAAGATATTCTTATGAACACATTATTCTCTTGAGAACTCAATTCCTGAGGTGCATGCATGGATCTGGGCATTAAGTGGAACGAAGACTATATGCATGATCGCGGGAACACATTTCTAGAGCTTCTCCCCAGGTTTTGGGAGGCATTAGTCCAAGGGTTGGGCCTCGAAGTTGAAGCTTCAACAGCTTCACAGTAAACCTGCGAGGATGGTCTCATTACCAAGGGAGGCAGTTAGGTGTCTGCTTACTCCTTTGGGTCTGCAGAAGGGTATTTAAAACACAAACAACTTAAGTTACCAGAGTCCATCTCAAGCTGAGTCATAAAATCAATGTAGATTTATGAAGGTTCTTTGATTTTTGTTTCCCTCCGTCCCTCCCTCCCTTCCTTCCTTCTTATATCACCCCCTGGAATACTTCAAGGGGCCTCTTCCCACTGCCCAGCATGTTTGATGAGGTACTCCTTTATTTTGCTATTTAAAGATGCTCCTTACTGAATAAAAGTTTACAGGTTTCCAAGGCAAATAATCAAATCTTTCGAGCACAGATCTACGAATGTCCTCTAGCCCTATGATTTGTGTTCTATCCATTTGGGAAAACAGGGTTAGAGAGAGGGGAAGATTAAGTGGAGTCCCTGAGTCTGGGCTTGGAAGAGGAAGCCATTTTCATGCTCTCGCTACCTGAGATGTTATTATCCTCATCTAACTGTTTCCCAGGGAATCTCAAGGAATGAACTGGTTATTATTTCTACAACAATTAAACATCTGGTTAGATTAAGGCACGAACCAAGTAGCCTGTACGCTAATACTAAACAGCAGTCTCCTATTAATTCAGCCTGGAGTCAGGATGGTGTTATGATATTCTAATGTTGACCAATCGCAGGTTATATTTGGGAAGCTCCTCCTGGAGCCTTCGTTTCCACTCCTCAGCTTTGGTGTGAAGGTTAAAGGAGATGAGGTACATGGGGGTGTACACAGTAGGTGCCAGGTAAATGCTGGTTATGTCCATTGCTCTGGACAGTTCTTTCCCATGTTTGCTTTCTGAAAGTCATAAAAGGGGTTGGGAAAGTGCCTGCTGAAAACCCAAGGCCCTTCCTCAATGAACTCTACCTTTTTTTTCTGGAGGAAAGGGGGTGCACTTAGGCCAGAGCTCCTTCGTCCCAATACTCTTTCCGCTCTGAATTCGCTAAAAATTCAAGGAACCCCTGCATGACTATTATTTTTGTCAGTGCAATAATGGCATTGTTGTTATATTTTACAAAAAGACAGGGCCTTCTCTGTTAGATACACAAACTGAAGTAGTTAACAGTAAAATTATATGAAGTCTGAGACCTGCTTAAAAATACACCAGCACTCTGCTCTGCCAAAAATGTACGGGGCGGAGGAGAGGTGAAACCGGATTGACGTAATTGTTGAAGATGGTTGATGGGTCCATGTGGGTTATTATACAATTCTTTCGCATGTTTCAAATACAATTAAAGTATTACAACAACATAAAGAATTTAAACACAAACAGGGGGTATGTAGCTAAAGAGTATCTCAGAAAACAATCTTCCAGTGGTATACTCAAAAATAGAGCTGGGTTATTATTTTTTTTCATACTTGAGGGAACATATTTAAGAGACAATGACCCTGCCCTGACCAGTGTAGCTCAGTTGGTTGGGCACTGTCCCACAACAAATGGGTCGCCAGTTCAATTCTCGGTCAGGGCACATGCCTGGGTTGCAGGCCTGGTCCCGGCTGAGGCAACCAATCAATGTTTCCCTAACATATCGACATTTCTCTCCCTCTCTTTCTTCCTTCCTTCCCCTCTCTCTAGGAATAAATAAATAAAATCTTTAAAAAAAGAGACAATGACCCTAGAGAAAAACCAAGATCATAGATGCAACTCATTATTATTATGCCTCAATATTTGAGGTGCTTTGAATTAAACATTTTAAATTAAAGAGCTAAGATGTGAAAGGGAAAACAAACTGAGTAAGTCGGCCATCCCTTGCCTCATCTCATTTTTTATTTATTTTTATTTTATTAAAATACAGTTAATATACAATATTATTCTTGTTTCAGGTATACAAGACAGTTATTCAACATTAATACACCTAAGAAAATGATCACCATGCTAAGTCTAGTAACCATCTGTCATGGTTTACAAGGTTATTTTAATATATTTTTTAAGATTTTAAATTTATTTTATTTTTAGACAGGAAAGGAGGGAGAAAGAGAGGAAGAGAAACATCAATGTGTGGTTGCCTCTCACATGCCCCCTACTGGAGACCTGGCCCACAACACAGGCATGTGCCCTGACTGGTAATTGAACCAGTGACCCTTTGGTTCACAGGTCAATGCTCAATCCACTGAGCTACACCAGCCAAGGCAACAATATTATTGACAATATTCCCTGTGCTGTATATGCCCATCTCACTTTTTTGTCCCCTCCCATGTGGCAACTATCAGCTTGTTCTCTGTATCTATGCTTCTATTTCTGCTTGATTTGGTTTATTCATTTATTTTGGGTATTTTTTAGATTCCACATTTAACTGAGTTTGTACATCTTTTTTTTTTTTTCTGTCTGACTTATTTTGCATAATGCTCTCTAGGTCCATCCATGTTGTCGCAAATGGCAAGGTTTCATTCTTTTTTATTCCTGAGTAATATTCCATGGTATATATGCAACACTTCTTCTTTATCCATTCATCTGTTGATTGACATCCAGGTTGCTTCCGTATCTTCACTGTCACTAGTAATGCTGCAATGAACATAGAGGTGCATATATTTTTTCAAATTAGTGTTTTTGTTTTCTTCAGATAAAGACCCAGAAGTGGAATTATTGGATCACATAGCAGCTCTATTCTTAATTTTTGGAGACATCTCCATCTGTTTCTTACAGTGGCTGCACGAATTTACATTCCCACCAACAGTGCACAAGGGTCCCCTTTGCTCCACATCCTTCCCAGCCCTTGTTATTTATCGATGATAGCAATTCTGACAAGTGTGAGGTGCTACCTCATTGTGGTTTTGATGTCCATTTCTCTGCTGATTAGTGACGTTTGAGCATCTTTTCATGTGTCTGTTGGCCATCCGCATGTCCTCTTGGGAGAAATGTCTATTCAGGTCCTCTGCCCATTTTTTTATTGGATTGATTTTTTTTTTTTTTTGGTATAAAGTTATATGAGTGCTTTATATATTTGGATATTAACCCATTTGTGTATTTGTCATTAACTAGTATCTTTTCCCATTCAGTAGGTTGTCTATTCATTTTGTTGATATTTCATTTGCTGTGCAAAAACTTTTTACTTTGACATAATTCCATTTAATTTTTTTATTTTGCTCCCCTTGCTTAAGGAGATATATCAGAAAAGATATTGCTAAGATCAATGTCAGAGTTTACTGCCCATGTTTTCTTCTAGAGTTTTATCATTTCAGTTCTAACATTTAAGTCTTTAGTATTTTGAATTTATTTTTGTATATGGTGTAAGAAAATGGTCCGATTTCACTTATTTGCATGTATCTGTCCAGTTTTGCCAACACTACTTATTGAAGAGACTGTCTTTTCCTCATTGTATATCCTTGCTTCCTTGTCTTATATTACTTGATGATATAGGCAAGAGTTTATTTCTGGGCTTTCTATTCCATTATAGATTATTCTAGTAATCTATATATCTGTTTTTATGCCAGTACCATACTGTTTTAATTATTGTAGCTTTGTAGTAGAGTTTTAAATCTGGGCACATGATATCTTCCACTTCGTTTTTTCTCAAGATTTCTTTGGTTACTCGGGGTCTTTTTTGGGTCCATATTAATTTTAGGATTAAGTCGCTCTGAGAAAAATACCATTGGCTTTCTAATAGGGATTGCACTGAATCTGCATATTACTCTAAGTAGTACAGACATTTTAACTATATTAATCCTTCCAATCAATAAGCAAGGTATATCCTTGTATTTATTTGTATCTTGTTCAATTTCTTTCTTCAATGTCTCACAGTTTTCAAAGTACAGGTCTTTCACATCTTTGGTTAAATTTATTCCTAGGTATTTTATACTTTTTGATACAACTGTAAATGGGATTGTTTTCTTGATTTCTTCTTCTAATTGTCTGTTATTGGTGTATAAAACATAACAAATTTCTGCATATTGATTCTGTACCCTGCAACTTTACTGAATTCATTTATTAGCTCTAGTAGTTTTCTGGTGACATCTTTAGGATTTTCTATATTTGGTATCTTGTCATCTGCAAATAATGAGAGTTTTACTTCTTCCTTTCCAGTTTGGATGTCTTTTATTTCTCTGTCTTGCTTGATAGATGTGGCTAGGATTTCTAATACTATGTTGAGTAGAAGTGATGATAGTGGGCATCTTTGTCTTATTCCTGATTTTGGAGGAAATGCTTTCAGCTTTTCACCATCGAGTATGACAACAGCTGGCGGTTTGTCACATATGGCCTTTATTATGTTGAGGTATGTTCCTTCTATACTCACTTTGTTGAAAGTTTTTATCATAAAATGATGTTGTATTTGTCAAATGCTTTTCTGCATCTATTTAGATGATCATATGGTTTTCATCCTTTATTTTGTTAATGTGATGTATTGCATTAATTGATCTATGAATGTTGAGCCATCTTTGCATCTCTGGGATGAATCATACTTGGTTATGGTTTATAACCCTTTTAAGGTATTGTTGAACTCAGTTTGCAAATATTTTGTTGAAAATTTTTGCATTTGTGTTCATCGAGGATATTGGCCTATAATTTTTTTTGGGGGGGTGGTGTCTTTATCTGGGTTTAGTATCAGGATAATGCTGCCTTCATAAAATGACTATCTTAAAGTAAAAAATTTTTAGTTCGAACCATCATTAGTTGAGGACCAACTGTATGATTACTAAGACTATGTCCACATATAAAGATTTAAGATATAATATCAAGGACCTAAAAATCAGCCCTGGCTGGTGTGGCTCAGCACCTTGAGCACCAACCTATGACCCAAAGGGTCGCAGGTTTAAGTCCCAGTCTAGGGCACATGCCTGGGTTGCAGGCCAGGTCCCCAGTAGGGGGTGTACAAGAGGCAAACATGCATTGATGTTTCTCTCCTGCTCTTTTTCCCTCCCTTCCCCTCTCTAAAAATAAATAAATAAAATATTTAAAAAATCATATGTGTGGCAGCATTGCAGCCAGGTTAAAAAAAAAAAAGAGCCCTGGCTGTTGTAGCTCAGTGGGTTGGGCATCGACCTGCAAACTGAAAGGCTGCCGCTTTGATGCCTGGTCAGGGCACATGCCTGGGTTGCAAGAGGCAACTGATTGATGTTTCTCTGGCACATGGATGTTTCTCTCTGTCTTTCTCTCTCCCTTCCTCTCTGTCTAAATGTAAATAAATAAAATGTTTAAAAGAAAAAAGAAGAAAGCATGTAGTACGTTTGTGCATATACATGCAGGCATATGAAAAAATAACACATGAAACAGCTGTGTTAGAGTGATGGAATCATACTGTGGTTACCCTCTTTAGTTCACACAGAGAAAAAGCATGCTCTGATATCCTTTATCTTTTTATGCTAATAGGGCTTTATTGAAATATCATTTCCATGCTGTACAATGCACAAATCTTAAAGTGTACAGTTTGATGAACTGTAACAAATATATACATTGATGTAGCCATCAAACAGTTTGAGATATGGAACATATCCATCACCCCGCAAAGTTTCCTTGTGACCCCTGCCCCAGGCCCCACACTTTTGAGAACTGCTCATATCACAACCCTCCCTCCCATACATATGTGAGTTAAAGATCACACAGGTGCCTCTGTCACATGTGATCCAGACCTCAGTGCTGGCGGGCACACCGCAGCCCTAAGCATCTACTCTCTTAACATCAGCGGGGCCCCAGGGAAACACTTCTCCACATCTCTTCATTTGTATCCTCAAAAGAAAAGGTGAGCAAATGCTATGATGGTTTGCGAGCTGAGCCACTGTTGACGTCAGGGGTAGACGCTGCTTCTGAGAGCTGGAAGGATTTGGGAGGTGAGGATTCGAGCAGCGGAAGTGCTTAGGCAAAGAAAAGACAAATCAATTAATTTGTCAAATCCTTCTTTATGCGGCATGAATGCTGTAGATTCTTATATAGTGAAAGGTCTTGTCCAGGATCACCAAGCATCATTGCTCTTTTTTCCTTTCAATTCATTAGGCAAACATTCAAATGTTGAGCCCAAACCCAATTATGTTTTACTTAAATCACATTTATTTCAGGTCACTTCTCTCATCGAAGCTCAAATTATGTGGAAAATCTCAACGATAACAACATAGTGCTTTTGCTGAGATGACAGCAAAAAACATTTTATAGATTAATTGATGATTTGTGGGTTATGGATATCTTTATTGCTCATCCAAATTTCACTAATTAACATAACACTCACATACAGCAATCCAATTTAGTCATCTCAGCTATTTTCTGATTTGTAGTCATACATAAACCATAGCTTTATACGTATTTTAATTTAGTTCTTATGAGAACATGTTTGTCGAGGTAGGAAGATAGAATACATTTTGTTGAACTGTGGCATGTGGGCCTCCACTTGTACTCTTGCCCCAGGCTCTGCAAATATCTAAAGCTGCTTTGAGAAGGAATAAAACATTACTAGGTACAAGCATTTCTGTTTTTGAATACTTATCCAAGTCCCTGTTCTCCTTTTTTTCCTGTTACAGACACAGTTGATACATTTTTTCGAGCTTCTTAATCTCTGTGGAAATTTCACATTGTACCCCTGAATGAGACAAGCACTGCTGAGGTGGACGTTTCTATGCAAAGAGTTTCCTTAGCAACAAAAGCTGGGGCTGGCATTCTCCTGTAGCCCTTCAGAACTACAGGAGAGGTAAAACAAGCTCTGCTGCCCGGGGTATTCTGAATAAAAAGCAAATGCCCCGAGGGAAATTTAAAAATTTGTGAAGATACCAAATTCCTCCTTTCTATAAAGCTCTCATATTTTAGCACCAAATTTCAACGTGCCCCACCAGCATTTTTATTAATATTCCCCCAAAGCAGTGCTCCCCAAATTGTAATGGATATTCAAAGCACCTGGGTTTTAAAATACAGATTCTGATTCAGTTAGGCCTGGGGTGGGGTGTTTCTCCCATCCAAGTACTAACCAGGCCTGGCCCTGCTTAGCTTCCGAGATCAGACATCAGACGAGAGGGTGCATTTGGGGTGGTAGGTCTGTAGACAGGGGTGGGGCATTTCTAACAAGCCTCCTGGTGCTGCTGAGGTAACAGAGAGGCAAGCACACATCGATTCCAGGGCCTTAGGCTATTCTTGGTCCTTTCCTGTTGCTTCTGAAAATGCAGCTCAAGAGGGAAAAATGGGGGTGGGGGAGTTTAATTTGGGTTGTCCGCTAATCTGTTTCTATCATCACTCAATTAAAGTAGTCACTATGTGTATCCAAAGTATTCTTGAAACTGGGGCCTAGATGGAATAACTTTTGGCCTAACATCTCCTTCTGTGCTGTTTTTGGAGTCTGCACCTTGGGAAGCAAGCCAACTCTGGCTTGAGCCCCTGTTTACCTCTCCTTCCAGCCCACCTCAAGCCCTGCCTCAGTTTGGGCCCTTTAATGCTTATACTCTCTGGTGCTTAGCCCACTCCCAGTCCTGCAGTCAATCAAGTCTATCAACTGGAAGCAGTATCTTGGGTAAGACAATACAATATGGTAGAACATGAGGAGACGGGAAGACTTGATATTGTTAACAGTGAAACAGCACCAGATGTCACTGGTGAAGTTAGGCCACAGTCCTTGAGTCTGGTTAAGGAAGAATTCAGAACCAAGAACTCAAACACAAGTGAAAGTTTATTTAGAAAGTCACAGAAGAAGAAGTGAGCCAGCTGGACTGCATAGACTCAGGAAGTAGGTTATAGAGGCAAAAGTAGGGCCCTTGGAGCTTAAGAGAAAGGGAGCAAAGGTACACACTGAGGGAAGAAAGGGGAAGGAAAGGCATGTGCGTGCGTGCGCACGTGTGTGTGTGTGTGTGTGTGTGTGTGTGTGTGTGTGTGAGAGAGAGAGAGAGAGAGAGACAGAGAGAATGAGAGAGAGAGAGAGAGAGCTGGGTCCTTTGTCTTAAGGTTTTTTTAAAGCGAGTATTTTAGGGGAGGTCTCAGGAGAGGATTTCAACAGAATATTCATCAGCATTCCAGGTGTGTCCTTTCAGGATCATGGTCACTGCTGATTGATTGGCATCAGGGCAGGGTATCATTAGTCTTTGCAGCTTGTCCTGATATCAGCCATGGTGTCACTTCATCTGGTTTTGCTGTTTTTCTGGGCCTGGAGCTGAAACACAGCTGAGGCCTAGAGTCATCTCCAGTTTGACCAACACTCTGACTCTGTGGTCAACACACCAAGGCTTCGTTCCTAAGATTGCTTACGTGGGTCAGAACCTCATTGCCCTGAGGGCTTAATGCTTAAGGCAGTGGTTGTGCAAGAGCTTGAATGAGAGTCAGATAAGGCTATTCTCCAGCCGCCTTATTCCTCCTCTAACACGTCATTCGGTCTAAACCGAACGTCATTCGGTCTAAACCGAACGACTACTTCTAAGCTAGGTGGAAATGTCATCCTGGGGGTCAGGACCCACCCTATTTGTTTTTTCAGTTTTGCCCACCGTGAGGCACCTGGGGCTTCACACCCTGGTGACCTTCTGTACCTGGCCTATCATTCCTACCCTGCTCATGTCTCTCTAATTACCTACTATATCAATATGACTACTGGTCATTGAACATGACATTCTTCCAAGAGTTTCATTTTGTTCTAAAGCTCCTTAGAGAAAAAAAAATCTTAACATGAATGAATCATATGGTAGGATTTTAGACATTTTAGCAATATGACGGATAATCAATTTTATTTTTTTAATGATTTTATTCATCTATTTTTACAGAGAGGGGAAGAGAGAGAGAGGGGGGAAGAGAAACACTGATGTGCCAGAGAAACATCAATTGGTTACCTCTCACACACCGCCAGCCGGGGACCTGGCCAGGAACCCAGGTATGTGCCTAACTGGGAATCAAACCGGCAACCTTTTGGTTGCAGTATGATGCCCAACCCACTGAGCCACACCAGTGAGGGCTAGTCAATTTTATTTTTGTTTACGATAAAGCTTTGGAGGCTCTGACCTAACACTCCTTCCTTCCTTTCTCACCAGTTCATTCATTCAGGCACTATGAAAGCAGAATGAAAATAACTGTACTTCAGCCCAGCTCTGCCACTGACCAGCCCCTCCACCTTCAGGTTCTCCCTCTGTGACATGGAAATGGGTAATAATTAATGCCTCTTTAGAGGGCTATTGTGGGGATTAATATACCATTTATTGAGCACTTACTACCTACTGGGTGCTGTGCTATAAGCTTTACATACATTATCTAATTTAATTTAATTTAAAATAACATGTGGAAGCGGTTTGAATATAATAGGTTTAATTCAAATAGAAGCCAGTTAAACTTATCATTCAGTTCTTCGAGACACGGTCCGGGAGATACAATAGATTTTTCTCAAACACTCATGCTATTGCCATGCATTGGTGGTTTGTTTTGAAATTCTGCTCGTAAGTTCCCCACTGAGTTCATATTACCTCTTTCTCTTTCATTTCAAAGTGACTTTGATAGAACTTGTTGAGTTTGGAAAGACTCAGGAGCACAACAGAGATTAGAATTAGACCGAAATATAAATTGGTATGTAGGATATGATAAAAGTGGCATTTCAAGTGGGGCCGGGGGAAGATTACTTAACAAATAGAGTTGGGTCAATCTGCTGACCATAGCAGGACATCAAGCACAGTGACTGAGCGCATAACCTCTGGTGCCACAATGCCTGGGTTCAAATCCTGGCTCTGCTCTTACAGCAGAGTAACCTCAGGCAAGTTGCTGAACTTCCCTGTGTCTTAATTTCTTAATATGAAAATAGAGTAAATTATAATATATCCACCTAGTATGGCTGTGGTAAAAATTGAGTTAATATAGCTAGAGAACTTTTTAAAAAAATTCTTGGTATATGGTGAGTGCTACGTAAGGATATTTCGTTATTGTGAAAATGTTTTAAGTTTATCAGTAGTTCACTTCTTACATCGAAATAAATAAACCCCAGCCAGATTAAATAATGAAACACAAAAATTCTAGAAGAAAATATGGAAGAATATTTTTATAATAGAAATGGACCTGCCTTTCAAAGTATGACAGAAATCCCAATATGAGAAGACTGATAAAAATTAACTAATTTAAACACTACTTTGGCAAGACAAACACATCTTGAACAAGCTCAAAGACAACTGGAAAATTTACAGCACATGTGGTTGATAAAATGTTTATTTCCCTAAAATATAAAGAGCTCTTACAAATTAATAAGAAATAGGTATAGTGGGCCGAATGATGCCCCTCCCTGCCAAAAAAAGATATGGTCAGTCCTAACCACAATACCTGTAAAGATTACCTCATTTGGAAAAAGGTTCTCTGCAGATGTGATCAAGTTTAGGTGCTTAAAAAGAAGAGCCTATTCTGAAGTATCCACTTGGGCCCTGAATGCAATCATATGAATCCTTATAAGAGGGAGGGAGGGAGGGAGGCAGATGGAGGCAGAGAGTGGACTGATGTAACCAACAAATGCCTAGAGCTACCAGAGGCTGAGGCTGGAAGAAACAAGAAACTGAATCACCCCTGGAGCCTAGAAGGTGGCACCTTGACTTTGGACTTCCGGCCTCTACAATGGTGAGACAAAAATTTCTATTGTTCTAAGCCATCAGGTTTGTGGCCATTTGTTATAGCAGCCACAGGAAACAAATACAATAGGTATAGACAAAAAAAAAGACAATTCACAGAAGAAATAACAGTCAACAAATACATACTTATGACAAATATATGTAAGATGCTTAACTACACAAATAAGTGTAAATTTAAAAAACAGAATGAGCCCTGGCAGGTGTGGCTCAGTGGATTGAGTGCTAACCTGCCAACCAAAGGGTCCCTGGCTCGATTCCCAGTCAGGGTACATGCCCGGGTTGCCGGCCAGGTCCCCAGTAGGGGGTGTTCGAGAGGCAACCACACATTGGTGTTTCCCTTTCTCCTCCCCTTCCCCTTCTAAAAATAAAACAAACAAACCAAAAAAGAATGAGGTCTTTTCTGCCTGATGGATTATTGAAGATAAATAACATATGGAGTTGGCACGAGTATAGGCAGATTTTCTATAGGTAAACGTATCAATAGGCACTTTTTTAAAAAGTTGATTAATTTGGAAATATTTGTCAAAATGTTAAATATGCAGTCTTTAGCCAAAAAAAGTCATGTCTATGAATTTAATATATGGAAATATTAACACAAGTTCTAGAAAACTGACCACTATGATGTTTTTTACAATATTGTTCCTCTAGTGCAAATGTCCATTAAAAGGAGATGGGTTAAATAAAGTATGATACAGCCATACAATAAAATACTAGGGAGCCATTAAATTCAATCAGATAGATCTATAAGTATTAATAGGTAAGGAAGTTCAAAATATGCTGGGGTTTTTTTAAAAAAGACACAAAACAGAATGTTATTGTTTATCTTAAATTTACATATATGAGGTCTGTCTGGAAAAAGTCCAGCTATTATTAATGTAATGAAAATGGTTTGTGCAACATCAATGTAACCTGGCAGCCAAGGAGAGTGGACTGGAATGCGCATGCGTGAACAATGATGACTTCACTGTACTAGTCAGTGGGGGCAGTGGACACCATTGAGTGAGCATGTGTACTGTGTGGCCATTGCATTCAAAGTGACTGAGCAAGTAGAGCAACGAAACTGCATCAAATGTTGCATTAAGCCTGAACATTCCTCCATGGGAAACCATTTGGATGGTTCAGAACGCTTTTGGGGATGATGCAATGAGTGTAGCACAAATAAAAGTGTGGTACAAACACTTCAACGATGGTTGAGAATCTGTTGAAAGCAATCCATGTTCTGGAAGGCCTGCACCAGGCAACACACCTGAGAATGGTGAATGTGTACAGGCTGCAATCAACAAAGATCGGTGACTGACGGTGCAAGAACTAGAAGCTGACATGGGGAGTCCAAAAACTACTGTGTCTGAGATTTTGACACAGGATCTTGGCATGAAATGTGTTGTGGCAAAATTCATTCCATGGCTTCTGCTACCAGAGCAGAAGGAACATTGTGCTGCAGTTGCTAATGACTTGATTCCAACAAAGGATTTTGCAGAGTGTTTTGAACAGGGGAAGAGACACTGGGAGAACTGTAGGAGGTCCCATAGTGCCTAGTTTGATGGGGACTGAGGTATCATTATCCTCTATGTACAATGTTTCTTGTATCATGTATGTTTTCCAATAAATGTCTCTGTTTTTCATAGTGCATGGCTGGATAGTTTCTGGACATACCATGGTGTATGTACACGTAGAGGGACTTATTTGAATTTTTGCAATGAGCAATTGAGGCAGAGATGTCGAGCTGCCCACCCAAACTCACAGTTCCTCTTCTCTATAATGTAATTATCGCTGGAAGGTGACTGCCCAGTATGGATTCGATCTCCATTCACATATACACATGCCCCACAGTTCCATATCTCCACTTATGGAGATAAAAAATGATGTGTTACTTTTGAACTGGGGTATTTAAGAGATTGGTATATCTTCAGCACTGTCTCTTTTCTCTCCTGCACACTGCAAGGTGAAAATTCTGAGGTTAGGAGATGGCAGACCCATCAAATAAAAGCAGGTAAGGCCTCTGAAACACTGAGGGAAATGGCCCTCGGACCACAGGACAGTGCATCGGAGTGCATTAATCCATTGAAATTTAGGGTTGTTGCAGTAGTTGGTGTTACCCTAACTTACAGGTACTCATTCTTTTTATAATAATATTTTAAATACATTTTATTCTTTTTTAAAAAATAAAAAGGAGGATAGTTCATAGAAAAACAGACCTCCAACTGCTGACTCTCCCTGATCCCCAGCAATTAAATAAAATATGGGTCTTGGTTAACACACATCTCAATCAGAGTGTCATCGCTTGAGTGTTACTCCACTTAACCCCAAGAAATCAGTATTATGCCAAAAAGTCAATAAACAGCACCCCATAAATATAAGATTGCACTAATGTCAGAAAGGCCACTTACATACTCATAAAACTTGCATTAAGATACTCAGACTCTGCTCTGACCAGTGTGACTCAGTTGGGCATCACCCTGCAGAGCAAAAGGTCAACAGTTCGATTCCCAGTCAGGGCACGTGCCCAGGTTGCGGGTTCAGTACCCGGGCAGGGCATGTGTAAGAGGCAACCAACTGTTTCTCTCTCACACTGATGTTCCTCTCCTTCTCTTCCCCTCTCTAAAAATAAATGAATAAAAGTTTTTAAAGTTTTTGTAAATATGGGAGAAATAACAGTTATATCATTGGCATATAGTGGTCAATATGTATATTCGTATGTATACAGACATACATGCTTTTTAAATTGGTTCAGATTTACACATCCCATCTTACAGCCTGATTTTTTTTCAGAATATCTGGACATCTCTTTTTATTACACATTTTTCAATAAACGACCTTCTACAATGTTTGTAATCGCCTTTTTAAAAAAATAATGTTTTTTAAAGTCCTTTTTAAACTCCTTAGGAAACTGGAGGCAGCGTTTGCAAAGTAAATTTTTTTAATGTAAAATTTGTTAGTTAAACCATTATTCCACTGAGAATGAGGTTGAAAAACAAAACGCACATGGAAGAAAGGCATTATGGCTCTCACGGTACCTTTTTTCGCCATACATTCCAGCCTGATGCAGCTTTCTAGGAAATGATGGTAAGCCCTCATCTCCGCTTCTGTTATCCGCACCGTGGCGTAAGGTAAATATCTGGGGCCTTGCTGCCCGCACTTCTTACACCAGGTAGCCATTGGATCGATTCCAGGAGATGGTCCCAGCATCTCTCTCCCTCCCTTCCTCTCTCAGCATGGCTTGGCACACGGCTTACGAAGGTGTGCTTAATCCTTTTTCCTGGCTAATCTCTCTGAAGTTCACTCAAGGTCATTTCATTGCTGGGAGCTGACCCTTCGGATTGGTGAGAGTGCTCACAGGATTACAGGCCCAACACATTACCAGATTTCCTCATTTGGAAATAAAAAGAAAACTGGGGGAGGAGGATGTTGGGGTAGACAGGGAAATCCTAGAGTCCATGAGAATCAGAATTTGTTTTTCCTTGTTTAGAGGAATCCCATCATGAGGCATACATCAGGCTTCTGGATATTTAAAATAAAATAACAGGGATAAATTTTTATAGAATGCTCTTAAGAAAATTTATTCCAGGCTACAATTCTCCCCTTTCTCTTCTAACCTCTCCAGGCTGCCAAGGAATGCAATCCACATCCAGAGAATTAACAATGTAACCAATAGAAGTCACTATCTATGCAACATAGTTTAGCACAGCAATGGTCAAAGTTCAAATCCTAAAATGAAATGTGGAATATCTCCTGAACTACTAAAGATCAGGTGCAGAGCCCTGGGTGGTATGGCTCAATGGATGGAGCACCAGCCTGGGAAGTAAAGATCAGGTGCAAGTGCATTATCCTGACTGTAGTGGTGGAAGTTCTTTGATATGACCACAACCCCACTTACTAACTCTTAGGGAACAGTGAGTTCGCCTGTCAGAGCTGTGCTATGCAGAGTGTGGTGTGCGCAGAGAGAGGCCACTTTCTCCAAATGCATATTATTTTGGTTCTTCATGCTTAATGGCTTTGCTTTTAATGTTGTGCTCTAATATTTAAAGAAAGAGCACAATGTGAAGTATCTGAGAAATAATAAATAAATTTGTGTACAAGCTTCTGTTTATTTGTATGAGTCAAGCTAAAGTTTCAGAGTTAGGCTTTCAACTGGCCAAGGAGAACCTGGAAGACCTTTTTCACTTAAAAAAAGAAAAATGTAGAAAGAGGGAAAAATTTACGTATGTTGAAATACTCAAATCTGAAGTGAAATTCATTTTAAGGAATTTCGACAAGTAGATAAATCCATGTGATCATACCCCTTTCAAAATATAAGGCATTTCCATCTATAGAAAAGAAAGTATCTTCGCATGTTCCTTCCCAGTCAGCCCTTGCTCCTAACCCCCAAGTGATAACCCACTGTTGTATTTTCTTTTCAGTAGAGGCTAGTTTTGTCTGTTCAGAAAGTTCATATACTGTAATCTTGCAGTATGTATTATTTTGTGTCTAGCTTCTTTCTCTCAGGATAACGTTTTTCAGATTCATCCATGTTGTATGTATCAGTAGTTCATTTTTAGTGCTGAGTTGAATCCCATCATAGGGACAGTCCAGTTTGTCCATTCTCCTGCTCATAGACAATTGGGGCTGTTATGAAAACTTTACCGTGAACATTCACGGAAAGGTCTTTGTGTAGACATCTGTTTGCGCTCCTCCTGAGTGCCTAGGAGTAGTATGGCTAAGCCAAGGAGAGGTGTAAATTTGACTAGAAAGAAACTGCCAAACCTTTTCCCAACTTGGCTGTACCAGAAGGCCTTTTAAGATTACAGAGTTCTCTGTTTAATAATCCTCAGAGTCAGTTCTTTGTTAGTGTTAACTGCATGTAAAGTACTTTAAGAAAATACCTAAGATGAAGAAATTTAATGTAAGACTCTCAAACTTAGGAAAGCTCTTTTTCACCCCCTACAGCTAGATATTGTGAATATACTGACTCTGACTAAATACAAAGTCTGAAAGTCTTCTAATACAGAACAGCGAATAGAGAAGTTTTCAAACAACAGTTTCTTAGGTGTTGCCAAATTTCCCTCCAAAATGGCTGTACCAGTTTGCATTGCCACCGGCAATGTACGAAGTGCCTGATTCTTACTAAGCATTAACTTCTTTACCCTTCCATTCAAATGGGAATGGCCTCAAATGCTTGGCTGGCAACACCACACTTCTGAACGTAAGAGTTAACTTTGCTGACCTCGTAAACCCACAACGGCAGTGTGCATACAACTGCACGCGCCCAGAGGTGACCCAAATTTTATCTTTTTGTATCTTACAGAGCTCTAGAGACAAGCAGGCTATAAAACCTTGGAAACTTTATTCCATTTGATGGTCTCTATTACGTGAACTAACTGCACAGCTCTCATAAATCCTATACTCCATGCACTGACCTTTATCATCTGACCAAAATCAAATATCCAATAAAGGACTGCACTTTCTTTATGTTGAACAATGAGTTCTGAAATAACTGGGTTCTAGGCATTAGAACAAAAGAACTTAGAAAAGAGCTAATTACTTCAGTAATAACGGCAACGGGAGACGACTCCTTTCCCCATCTCCCCCCCCCACCCAGCCAAGAAACCACCATTATAGGTATCAGGGGAGCAGGGGGGAAGCTTTCTTAGCACTTCTAGATTTGCTCCTATTTTTTAAAAAATTTATGTGTGTTTTGCGTCTGTGTAGCAGAGTGAACCGAAGCCATCCGCCTGCCCCTGCCTATCGCGGCACGACGGAGAAGGAGATTTAATCTGCAGGCTCAGGAAGGGCTGGGCTTATCCATGACACAAGAACATCAGCGGTATAATTTTACCAGAAGTAGGGTCAAAGTCACATAAAGGAGGGATTTTTTTTTCCTTATATAAACCAGACTTTGCTTTCTTTGCAGAAATATACACACTGGAATGGCCAGGTGTATTTGCTGGGGACACTAAACTGACTTTTTCTCAGAGCTGACCTTGGGGGTGAAGAGAGTAACAGGACCCTGTTGTGGGTGGAGCTGTGAGGACCACCACACTCCCACCCGTTGACCCCTGCAAGGACAGATCCACTCAACTGTTGGTCTCCCCTCTCCCAGGGAACCTCTTTTCCTTGGGGTCACAGAGAAGGGGATGGCCACATCCAATTACATCCACACTGAGGGACTGCCAGAGAAAGCATGCTAAATAGATAGTGATGAGTGGGACTGGAGTTCATGCGGGACAGGGCAACTTTGACTTTTAAATTCACACACTTCTGTGCTATTTACAATTTACGCAAAGAGTGTGGATTACTTTCATTACTAAACTAAAAATATGCTAATAAAGGTTTTTTGAAATTATTTTATCTGGGTTATTCGTTCCATATGCATGGCTCCAACATGCCCCTCGCTAGTATTTTGAGAATACTGCCTGCCCTTTGTGAATATCATTGACCCCTGTGGCAGTGTCGATGGTTCAGGCTGAGTGATGAGTAAGGTTTGTAAGGTTATTCTATTTTTGTGATGCCTTAAGATTTTCATACTTAAAAGATACCCCCACAGGTTAGTGCAAACTGAGATACACACATAAGAATCTTCTAGTTGCCTTCAGTGCACACAGATGTATGTGCAGCGTAGAATCCCTGAACGATGCAAAATAAGTTGAGCGTTATGATTGGAGTTTTTTCTTAATCCTCACCTGAGGATATGTTTATTGACTTTGGTGGGGGTGGGGAGAGAAGCATCCATCGGTTGCCTCCTGTACGCACCCTGACCAGGTATCGAACCTGCTGCGTAGGTATGTGCCCTGGCCAAGGATGGAACCCTTTCTGGTGTACAGGAGGATGCTCCAACCAACTGAGCCACCTAGCCAGGGTGGGGTTTTTTCTTAATTATTTAAGCAAATATTAAAAATAATAATAAAAATGTGGCTTTAAAACAGAAGGCTTAAGCGGAAACAAGTATAAAACCTTCCATTAATATGACCCTGAGGCTAAACAAATAATTCTTTTCCATAACGCTGTATTCTGCCGTGTATAATGTGCCCCTGTATATAATGTGCACCCATGCTTTTGGCCCAAATTTTCAGGAAAAAAAATCTTTCGTTTTAATTTTTTAATTCAATTACTTATTTATATTTAGATACTTGTTTTTTATATTATAAAGAAATTTTAGCATTTATTTTTGAACATATTATGGTACAAAGAATTTTATCAAACAAATAATTACAAAACACAAGAACAGATACAAGGTATTATAGGTACTGCCCATGTATAATTTGCAACCTTATTTTTCCCTCAAAAATTTGGGCAAAAAAGTGCACATTATACACGACAAAATATGGTACTTCTTATATATTTAGCATCATTTTGGAATTTTTAACACAAAAACAAGAAGTGGAAATAAAAGGCATAACTACAGGTAACATAGAGCCAAAGGAAGTTATCACTATTCATAGCTGACGTAATTATCACTCATTATTTACTGGGCACTTATATGTTAAAAGAAAATGAAAATCAACTGAAAAGCTATTAAATTTAATATTTCCATAAAATAGCAGTTTACAAAGTAAATATCCCAAAATCACTATCTTATACTATAGCAATAGCTAGTAAAAAGATATAGTAAAAAAAAAAGTTTACATTCACATCAACATAAAACAGAGATGCTGAGGAATATATTAACAAAAATGTGTGAGATCTATAGGAAAAGAACAAGAAACTACACTGAGAAATATAAAATATTTGAATGAGATATATTCTTTGAAAGAAAATGTTTTTTTAATCTTAAAATGTCCATTCTTCCCAGATGAAGTTATAGTTATAATACAGTTCTATTCAAAATCATAGTAAGTGTGTGGGGACAAGATGATTAACTGAATAATTATAAAATTTATTTGAAAGAATTAAAAAAAATTTTTTTAAATGATGGCTGGATAAAAGGAATCTCTCCTCACAGATATTTAAAGATATTATGTAGCAATAATAATCCAAACTATTTGGAAATAGTATAAAAATAAACAAAAGAATAAACAGGAAGACCCAGAAACAGACTATAAATTCTAAAAAAACTAATATGTAAAGACGGAGTCATCAGCAATTATTGAAATATTTAATAAATGTTACTGAGAAAATTTAGTCTCACCCCATATCACAGACAAAAACACTTTACAGAGATTTAAATTCAAGTGTAAAAAAAATAAAACCACTAAAAATACTAGAATAAATCTAATGACTGTTTACATCTTTATTGGAGGAAGGATATAAAAGCAACAGAAGAAATCACAAAATAAAGAATCTATAGATTTGACTACACAAAATTTTAAAGCCTTTATGTTAAAACTCATCAAAAGGAAAATTATAAAATAAAAAAACTGTAAAAAAAAAAATTCCGCTAGAAACTTAACAAGGCTTAATATACTTAGCATAGAAAAAACAACACAAAAATATCTTGGTGCCAAAACACACATGAACAAGTCACAGAGTGAAACTTAAAAGAGCAAATAAACTTATTAAAAGTTATTCTAGGCATTCCGGCCAAGATGGAGGCATAGGTAGATACATTTCCCTCCCTCATACAACCAAAAGAAGGATAACAACGACTTTAAAACAAAAAACAACCAGAACTGCCAGAAATATCAAACTGTATGGAAGTCTGACAACCAAGGAGTTAAAGAAGAAACATTCATCCAGACTAGTAAGAGCGGCAGAGACGGGTAGCCAGGGCCTAGAGGACACGCAGCAAGGTGGCAACTGACCAGGCTGGCAAGGTGGTAGCTGGTGAACTGGGCAGGCGAAGTGGTGGCTGGAGGACTTGGCAGTTCCACATTTGCATGCAGATAAACCAGGAAGTACAACTGGGGAGCAAGACAGACCATGCAACTCAGGGTTCCAGCACAAGGAAAATAAAGCCTCAAAACCTCTGGCTGTCGTGACCTGTGGGGGTTGCAGCAGCAGGAGAAACTGCCAGTCTTAAAAGAGAGTTGGTTGCGGGGGACCATGGGATCCTGGAATGTACACAATCCCCACCCCCTGGGGAATCAGCACCAGGGAAGCACCTGAAGGGGCACAATTTGCTTGTGGGAAGAGGGGGAAGTGACTGAAAGTTGAGTGAGAGCTGAGCAAGTGACATCGTTCCCTCTCTGACTCCCTCCCCTACATACAGTGCCACAGGGCAGGGAAGCAGGTTGCCCCACCCTGGTGAATACCTAAGGCTCTGCCACTTATACCATAACAGGTGCACTGAAACAAAGAAATATGACCCAAATGAAAGAACAGATCAAAGCTCCAGAAAAAGAACTAAGCAATGAGGAGATAGCCGACCTATCAGATGCAGAGTTTGAATCACTGGTAATCAGGATGCTCACAGAAATGATTGAGTACAGCCACAAAATAAAGGAAGAGGTGAAGGCTATACTTAATGAGATAAAGAAAAATGTACAGGAACCAACAATGAATGGAAGGAAACCAGGACTCAAATCAACAATTTGGAACAAAAGAAGAAATAAACATTCAACCAGAACAGAACGAAGAAACAAAAATTCAAAAAAAATGAGGAGAAGTTTAGGAACCTCTGGGACCACTTTAAATGTTCCAATATCTGAATCATAGGGGTGCCAGAAGGAGAAGAGGGAAAGCAAGAAATTGAAAACTTGTTTGGAAAAATAATGAAAGAAAACTCCCCCAATCTGGCAAAGGAAATAGCCATAGAAGTCCAGGAAGCTCAGAGAGTCCCAAAAGAGTTGGATCCAAAGAGAAACACACCAAGACACATCATAATTAAATTACCCAAGATTAAAGATAAGTAGAGAATCTTAAAAGCAGCGAGAAAAAAGCAGAGAGTTACCTACAAAAAAGTTCCATTAGACTATATCAGCTGATTTCTCAAAAGAAACCTTACAGGTAAGAAGGGGCTGGAAAGAAGTATTCAAAGTCATGAAAGGCAAGGACCTACATCCAAGATTACTCTATCCAGCAAAGCTATCATTTAGAATGGAAGGGCAGATAAAGTGCTTCCCAGACAAGGTAAAGTTAACGGAGTTCATCATCACCAAGCCCTTATTATATGAAATGTTAAAGGGACTTATCTAAGAAAAAGAAGATCAAAACTATGAACAGTAAAATGACAACAAACTCACAACCATCAACAACTGAAACTAAAAAAACAAAAACAAAAACAAACTCAGCAAACAACTAGAACAGGAACAGAATCACAGAAATGGAGATCACATGGAGGGTTATCGGTGTGGAGAGGGAAGGGGGAAGGGGGAGAATGGGGGAAAAGGTACAGGGAATAATAAGCATATATGGTAGGTACAAAATGGACAGGGGGAGGTTAAGAATAGTGTAGGAAATGGAGAAGCCAAAGAACTTATAGGTATGACCCATAGACATGAACTAAGGGTTGGGGGGAATGCTAAAGGGAATGGGGGTGCCACGTGGAGGGGATAAAGGGGAGGAAGAAATGGAAGAACTGTAATAGCATGGTCAATAAAGTATACAAAAAAAGTTATTTAAATCACTAGTATTTTTTAAATTCAGTTAAAATGAATACTATAACATGCTTACTTATCAAACCAGCAAAAATTCAAATAATATCACCAAAGAGGTCAAACATGGACTTAGTGCCATGCATCAACATGCATTACTCCAAACCATGCTTCTCTCCCTGTTTCTCCCTCCCTTCCCCTCTCTCTAAACATAAATCTTTTAAAAAAAAATTTGGCCCAAGGTACCCAGTAGGGGGCATGTGAGATCAATCACACATTGATGTTTCTCTTCCCCCCTTTCTCTCTCCCTTCCTCTCTAAAAATAAATAAAATCTTTAGGAAAAAAAAAATTTTGGCTCATTGTAAGATTGAGTTGTTCATTTTTATTTATTGTTAAGAGTTCTTTATATATTCTGAATACAAGTTCTTTGTCAGATATAAGGGAGGGACCATAAAAAAAAAAAAAACAGAATTATCTCCTGAAGGACAGGCCCCTTGTAGGACAGGCTTTGCCCACTAAGTGAGTCTTCTAGGAACCCATCTGTATCAGTGTACCAGCTGGTGTTGTTGTAAGAGGCTGTGTTAGGCTTCAGTGAATTTTTTTTTTTAACTTTCCAACAGGTTTGTCCACTTCAGGATGGGTGGTTTACGAGCCTGCCTACACTGCACTGAGTGTTCAGTAGTTTTTGACAAAAAACAGCATGACCCTTGTGTCCTGCCCTCCTTATTCACCCAATCTCTCCCCAGGCAACTTTTTTTTGTTTCTCCAGGTGAAAAAATTCCTCAAAGGGAAAGGTTTTGCTGATGTGGAAGAGCTGAAAGAAAAAATGGCAGAAGCACTAAAAGGCATCAAAATCAACAAGTTCAAAAACTGTTTTGAGCAGTGGAGAAAAATGTCTTGATAGATGTATTGCTTCCAGCGAAGAGTACTTTGAAGGTGACTGAAGTTTAAACATGTAAGAATAAAAACACAGATTTTTTATAAATAAATTCTGGGGATGGCTTTGGGTCTCCCCTTATAGGTGATTCCAAATTTTTTCCCAGTTGGTGGGTTGTCTTTTCATTCCCTTAACAGTGTCTTCTATGGGGCAAAAATTTTGCTTAAGTCTAATTAACAAATTCTTCTTTTACAAATCACTCTTTTGGTGTTGACATAAGAACCCTTTGTCCAACCAAGGTCACAAACAATTTTCTTCTATGCTTTCTAAAAGATTTCTAAATCAGTTTTACATTTAGATCCATGATCCACTTTGAGTTAATTTTCATATATGGGGTAAGGCATAGGTCAAGGTACATTTTTTTTTGTACATAGATGTCTAATTTTTCAAGCACCTTTTGTTGAAATTCCATTTACACTTTTTTCTACTGAGGTGCCTTCACGCTTTTGTCAAAAATCAATTAACCATATTTGTCTGGGGTTATTTCTGGATTCTCTATTCTGTTCCACTGATCTAAATGTCTGTCCTTTCCTCAATACCACACGGTCTTGATTATTTTGCTTTACAGTAAGTCTTGAAATTAGGTAGCATGAGTTCTACAACTTTGTTCCTTTTTAAAAAAAAATTAGCTGTTATAATTCTTTTTGCCTATTATAGTACCTTTTAGTTATTTTTAAATCTTAGTATCAGCTGGTTGATTACTACAAAAAAACTTGATAGACTTTTGACTGTATTGAATTATAGATTAATTTCAGGAGAACTGACATCTTAATATTGATTCTTGCAAACCTCAAACACAGACCATGTATAATTTTTATAAGAAGAGTTTTTAAAGCCCTTATGAAATACCACATAATGCTCACTCTGCTCTCATTTCTTCAGGGTTTTTTTGGTTTTTCTCTTTAGATTATACCATAAAGCCATTGAAAATTACACACACAATCTTTCCCTTTAAAATCTGGGTTAGTTTTCCCATGGGACTGAGGGAGAAAAATGCTCATACCACATCTGAAGGGCAAACCAGATTTGAGCAGTGGAATTTTCCTTCTTATCTCAGTACCATATGTCGAGGTTTAGAATCCTATTTCACAGCCTGAGGGATTTTTCCTCCTTTCTAAGCAAAGCTTCTTTTGGTTGCTTCAGGGATAAACGCCGTGATGGAAACAAAATGGAAGGAAAAGCACGATGCCCTGGGGGAGCTCAGGGGGCCTGTCTTTCTAGCCTAGGTCCTATACCAGACCTTCCTCACCAGCAGGGGAGGGAAGAAAAGGAAAGAGAAGGGAGCCACTGGGGAAGGAAGGGGCCAGAGAAATGGTGACAAGAAGAGCACGTGAAAAAAATACCCAGCAGCTGGGGTGACCAGAGGACACTTTAAAAACAATGATGCCTCCAGCTCCATTTCAAAGTGTCTGTTGCTACACCATAAATGTCTCCTCTTCCATCTTCAGAAAATTCCCCTGTACCCCACCTCCAATCTTCTGTATACAACAGTTTTGAGATACTGGGGAAAAGGGTTGAATTTCACAACTGAGTTGCCCCAATGCAAAAGCAAAGCAGTGCATGTAAAGGCCAGAAAAGCAGAGGCCCAATGACATGAGGGAGGAACTGGGGACTGGTGGACTGATGGCTGACTCTGCCTAAAATTTTCATATTTTGGTTAATACCTACGTCCCCCACTAGACTGTCAACTCTAGGAGGCCATTCATTCATTCTTCCAAGCCCCCAGCACACCCAAGGAGCCAGCAAGGTGCTGCAGCTGCAGCAGTAGAGGAAGAGGCCGGGATCCGGCCCTCACAGGCCTATGGCCACAGGCAGGGGTCATGGCTGCTCCTTCCCAGTCTGTCCACCAGTCAAGGCGTAGACACCTGGCCACGTCAAGACTGGGAGGCCCTCAGTAAATGTGGTTAGTCTTAAATTGGTTAGCGTAAATAAGGAGAGACAGGCAGAAGGACCTCCTTCCCCTCAGTAATTGAATTAATTATAGCTTCCTGGGGTACAGAAAGAGAAAAGAGTTAAAGTGAATTTAAACTGATCTGATAACGGTTAAAAACAAACAAACCAAAACCTGGGCTGGACAAGATCGGGGATCAGAATTAGACAAAGAAATCCAGAAGAAAATCTTCTCCGCTGAACAAGACCCACAGGAACAACATGACCAAACATGTTTGTTTTGTTCCTGAATCTCCCTCATGGTTGAGTCCTCTAAATATAGGTACTCTTCTACATGAAATAAAAGTGCGTGGTGGTGGTGTTACCTTGCCATTATAACTGGGCATCATCACTTTACCAGATTTTTCTTCCTAAGGAAGTGCAAGTAGGTAGGACTCCTATAAATTTCTTCCTTTTTTTTTTTTTAAGATTTTATTTATTTATTTTTAGAGAGAGGGAAAGGAGGCAGAGAGGGGGAGAAACATCGATGTGTGGTTGCCACTCATGTACCCCCTACTGGGGACCTGGCCCACAACCCAGGCATGTGCCCTGACTGGGGAATCGAACCAGCGACCCTTTGATTTGCAGGCTGGTGCTCAATCCACTGAGCTACACCATCCAGGGCATCTTCCTTGACAAGACTTATTCCTGACTTATTCCTCTGTTATACATGTATTATCTTTGCATGTTTAAAAACTATAAAGTAAATCCTCAAGTTTTTAATGATAGTTTTTCTTTAGAAGAGAGTGAGTGAATATTAATAAATGAACATTTCAAATGACCTGGAAAATACTTATACTCAGGGAGCTGGCGGAGGAGGCTAATGTTTTTAGCTTCCATTAGATTTTTCAAAAGATTTACTCACTAATAAAGCATCTATCATTCACTAGTTTGACAGATGACAGAATTATCATCATTCCGTAATGGGAAATTAAACCAGGCATGACTATTTACAGGCCTTGAGACTAGCCATGCCTGACTTTTAATTCTGACCCTTCTCTTGGCATGACATTGGGCAAGCTTCTTGACCTGGTTCAGCCACAAATTAACTGAACTTCTGATTAAATTTAGTTAAATCACATTGTTTATAAAGCACAATATGTGACACTAAACAGGCAGGAAATAAATGATAGCTATAATAACATCATTTTAAATATTATTTTCATGTCCTGTAGCCTCTCTAGCCTTTTCCCCCGGAAAAGAATCTATATGGACAAGGAAAAGAAGTGAGACACCATAGATCTGCCTTCCAGCCTGAGGTCATTCCTTCTTTCAAGGCAAAGTTGAAAACTCCTCGGTTGATCAGGGGAGGTTCACTGACCAGCGAAGGCTGAGCAAACAATGGGATAAATGGGACAATCAGCACAGGAAGACAGGCACAGTCACTAAAAGCAGCCATTCCCCTTATCCCATCCCAATGAGAACGCTTTCCTCTCCCCACCCACCTAAATCCTCTCCTTCCTTCAAAGTCCTGCTCAAGTCACACATCCAGTATGAAGCTTTCTTGAGCCACTGGGGCTCACAGCCACTTCATCCTCCCAATGCTCATAGCACTGTCTGGATTGGCAACCAATTAGAGTCCAACTTGTGACCTTTCTGCCCTGTCTCCTGATATAAATGTCAGCTGGGCCTCAGACTCTCCTCCTGTCCCGTGGTTCACAGGTCCCCTTCTCAAGCCCCTCAGATCCTTGGTTAGCTTTTGCAGAAGGGGCTAGTGGCTTACTCAGCTGGCGTTAGAGCTCAGGGCCTCAGGCTCCCCAACTACCTAACACTCTCCCCACGACAGCTCATGGGCTTGTAGGTCTGGCACATGGTGGGCACTCTAAAAACCTGTTTCCTGACCAGCTGGTATCTTGATGTAGTTATGTACCTAGGTAGTCACATAAGAGCAGTAGGCTTTGGAATATACTCCTAAAGAAAAAAAGAAGTCGTTGGAAAACTCAAGAGTTGAAAATTTTTTAGCTTTAAGTTATAATTAATAGGCTTGGTAATTAATGCATGTAGAAAACTGTTCTTCCAAAAACTGGAATTTATGACTGGACCCACCCTGACTCCAGGAGACCCACAAGCAATTCCACCTTTGTTCCCCAGGAGGGCTACAAGCGCCATCAAGATGGTATCTGAGCCATTGCGCTCCAGGGAGAGATGCCTGACGCAAAGATAGAGTCATGGACCAGCAGATGAAAGGATGCTAGGAAAATTGCCGGACTATAGCTTTTACCTGATTAACCTTTTCCCTGAATTTCAACCTCCTTATCCACATTTTTCTTCTCCTTATAAAAGGGTTGGTTTCAGATGAAATGTAAGATTGTGTTTAAGGTACATAACTCACCATCTTCAGAGATTTCCAGCCATCTGCGTAAAGTGCCCATAAAGATTCAGTCCCTGCCTGTCTTTACTGGTTCTGTTAGTAATAGGTGGCATGAACACTGACTTTTCTGGTAACAGAAACACATTGAACACAGGGCAAAATTTTGTTGTCCAGAGCCAGCCCTTAACACTGCTCTACTATTTCATACTCTCACTGATTCTAAAGGTTGAAAGCATCAGATCAGCATTTTGCAAGTTACTACACTTGTTTTGAGGTGACTGCACAGCCTAAAGCCCTCTTCTCTGAAAACTTCTTCCCATTCTCAGACCAAGCCAGTTTCACAGCCCACAGCTGATATGTGTACCATTCATCTGCTTTACTCTGCAGACCAGCTCTCTAGTCATTTATCAATGGGTTAGGAGGCCAGATGGCCACCCTCAGCCACTGTCCTATTCCAGCTCCAGAGACCATCTCCAACTGACTCTCAGTCTCATGGTCTCTCTGTACAAGTTCTCACTCTGTGGGATTGGATTGGCCTAGCTCAGAGGAAACCAGCATTTCTGATCATGCTGTGCTTCTCCTCCAACAGGTACCAAGCACTCACAAGGCACTATTTAGATCTTCATCTTCTATCAGTCCTGTGGAATGAGTATTATTATCCTCATTTTACACAGGAGGGAACCAGGATTCAGAGGCAAAATGACATGCTAAAGACCCCACAGCTGCTTGCTGGCAAAATCTGGGTGCAGCTGTACTTCATGTCTGGAAAGACAGGAATTTTCAGTGATATTCTCCACAGTAAAGAAAAGGATCATCTTTAGAATAAATATTATTTATGGGGATTTTAAGGAATCCTGGTTTAATAAGTGACCATTCTCTATAACATGGGTTCTTACTATCCTGGCGCCATTTGGGATAATATTTGTTTGTTACCCTTCACCAAGAGCTGGCATTTCACATCATAAATACAGTGGCACACATTCAGTCTCTAGAGCTGCACACCATACTTGAGTAAATCCAACACCTGATTCAGGTTACCAATAAACTGAAATTCCCTTTCTCTGCCTTCACCATCCAAACATGGACAATTCAAAGTCAGAAGTCACAGTATACATCACCGCTGCTCAAAGGAGCCATGAGGTAGGTAGCTGGTCTCCATGGTAGCAACCACGGTAGGCAGAAAAATGCCTTCCCTCACCCCCACCCCCAAGATATCCCTGTCTTAATACCCAGAAACTGTGTCAGTCAGATTACATGGCGAGGGGTATTAAGGTCGCAGATGGAATTAAGGCTGCCAATCAGCTGACTTTAAAATAAAGAGGACCCAGTGTAATCACAAGGGCCCTTAAAAGTGGAAGAGGAGAACAAAAGAGAGAACCACAGAGATGGCAATGCAACAAAGACCAGACAGAGGTTGCTGCCTCTGAAGACGCAGGTAAGGGCCACAAGCCTAGCACTGCGGGAAGCTTCCAAAAGCTGGAAAAGGCAAGAAAAAGAATTCTCCCACAGAACCTCCAGAAAGGAATGTCACCATGTTGACACCTTGATTTTAGCCCAGTGAGACCTGTGTTAATGTTTGAGCTACAGAACTGTAAGTAAATGAATTTGTGCTGTTTGAAGCCACTAAGTTTGTGGCATTTGTTACAGCGGCCATAGAAAAGGGAAATAGGAACCAACAATCCCACCCCTTCCTGGGTGGGCATGTTATTCATCCCATTAAGAAGAGGGGGCATCTGCGCCCTCCCCTTGAATCAGGGCTGAGCCTGGGACTGCTGTGACCAATAGACTTTGGAAAAAATGACTTAATGGAATTTTAAGCCCACTATCAAGAAGTCCTGGCAGCTTTTGCCTCACACCTATTAAAGGCATGAGTTTCTAGGGAAGAAGTTCAGACTACCCTGCTGGAGGAAGGACCACGTGGGGAGACCCTGGAAGATGAGATACCACCATCTAGAGAGAGGCCACATGAGAGAATACCAAGGTGAAAGCCATACAGCCCCAGTGGCCATCTGATTACAACCACTTCAGGGAATTATGAGATATAATTAAATGGTGGTTGTTTTGGAGTAGTTTATTACCTAACAACATGTAAACAAAACACCAAAACACTATCCGACAACAGTGAAAACAAAAGCTCACGACCTACTAATCATGTTGTATCAAAGAATAAGTCCAGTTTAAATAAGCCTTCCTATGGAAAAGTAGCTTTCATTTAAGAAACCAGTATATGCTTTTCACTCCAGAGTCTTTGTTGAACAATTTAGGGAATATTGCCATCTTAAAAAATTAGTTTTCTGATCTGTGAAAATGGGATGACTTTCTATTTATTTAGGGCTTCTTTAATTTCTTTCAAGAATGATTTATAGTTCTTAAAGTACATGTGTTATACAACTCTTTTATGAAATTTATTTGTATTTTGTTCTTTTTGATAGTATTGTAAATTGAATTGTTTCTTAATTTCATTTTTGGATTGCTCATTGCTATCATTCACAAATAGTTTGTTTTTGAATACTGACCTTGTATCCTGAAAACTTGAACTCAGTTATTAATTCTAATAGATTTTTTTAGTGCGTTACTTAGGATTTTCTATACACAAGATGTCATCTGCAAATATAGTTTTACTTCTTCCATTCCAATCTGGAGGCCTTTTACTTCATTTTCTTGCCTAATTGCACTAGCTAGAATCTCTAGTACAATGTTGAATAAAAGTAGTGAGGATAAACATCCTCATCTTGTTACTGATCTTAATGGGAGAGCTTCCAGTCATTCAGTATTAACTATGACGTTATCTGTGAGATTTTAAAAAAAATCCTTTATCAAATTGAGAAGCTCCCTTCTATTCCTAGTTTGAGTGTTTTTTTAAACCATAAATAGGTATTAAATTTTCTCAAATGCTTTGTCTGCCTCTACTGATATGATTGTGTGCTATTTGTCCTTATTCTATTGTTATGGTGTATTACATCAATTGATTTTCAGATGTTAAACCAATCTTGCATTTCTAGGGCAAATCCCATTTGAACATGGTGTATAATCCTTTTTATATGTTGCTGAATTTGGTGCTAGCATTTTTTTTTATCCTCACCCAAGGATATGTTTTTATTGATTTTTAGAAAGAGAAGAAGAGAGGAAGGAAGAGAGGGAGAGAGAGAGAAAGAGAGAGAGAAACATCAATGTGAGAGAGACACATTAATCAGTTGCCTTCTATACACACCCCAACTGGTGATCAAACCCGCAACCTAGGTATGTGCCCTGACCAGAATCACACCTGCAACTTTTTGGTGTATGCAATGATGCTCCAACCAACTGAGCCAACCAGCCAGTACTTGGTGATAGTTTTTTGTTGACGCTTTTTGTGTCCAGATGTACAAGAGATGTTGGCCTGTAGTTTTCTTTTCTTGTGATATCTTTGTCTGGTTTTGGTATTAAGGTAATGCTGGCCTTTCTTATAAAATGAGCTGAGAAATATAGCCTCCTCTTCTATTTTTTGGTACAGTTTTGTGACGAGTTGGTATTAACGCTTCTTTAAATGTTTGGTAGAATTCACCAGTGAACCCATCTGGTGCTGAACTTTCGTCTGTGTAAATACTATGTGAGCATTTAAGGTAGGCCAAGCTAAGCTACGATGTTCAGTAGTTTAGGTGTATTAAATGTATTTTCAACTTACAATAGGTTTATGGGGGCATAACCCCATCAGAAGCTGAGGAGCATCTATAGCAGAGTTCCAAGTATGTACTATTTATTAATACAATGAAATATTATTTTATTATGGGTAAGAGAGCTGTCGTAAATATTTGAACATTTCTTAACTTTTATTTTGCACTTTGCAATTTAGTTGTCAATCAATTTTAGTGTTTAAAAATTTTTAATAGGCCCTGAAGAATCCATAAGCCCTGGGCACAGTGTCTAGAGAACCTAATATAAAAAAAATCACTCAGATGCAGTTAATTCACTTTTGGGGTAGATGAAGTCTTTACTCCAGCATGTCTAGTTGTTCCCACCGGGCTCATTCCCATCTAAGCAGCAAATACTCTAATTAGATCCTTCCTACAGCAACAACAGCTGAGGCTCCTAACCACTTCAGCCATTATTCTCCATTGTAGATTATGAGTCCTGGCCTTAATTTCTCAGTTTGGTTTTCTTCTGGTCTCATATTACCAATGCCAGTATCATCCTAAAAGAGTGACCTTGATTACAAGTCAAAATCCTACAGCTTTTGTCACCAAAACAGCCACCAATCCAATTGCCAATTATATAAGGAATGTCTCAAAGGATATCCCCATCCGCCTCACATTTTAATTGGGTGTGGCCAAACATATGAAACTGTTTTAGAACAACAATAGTGTTAAGATCAAAATCATGACTTCTAACATGAGATGACAAGGTGAGAGAGTGAACTGGACTGGAAATGTGAAACCTGCACGGGGGATCACTAACACCAACCAGCTAGATGACTAAGGTTTTCCACTGACTGGCAGCCCCATGTGAGCCATATGTGCCCTGTCTATCAAAGTCCTAGAGCAATCTGAGACGTATTAGCAGTAAGTCCATGTGTACTTAGGCAGCACCTCCGCATATAAATAGCAGCACAGCGAAAGCAGCAGAGAGGATGCAAGAACTGAAAAGAATGAGATGGAGAAAATCAAACAACTTTTTGATTCTGAAATTCTGTAATTGAACCAATGTGACTCTGTAGTCCAGAATAAAGGGGAAAGGGTAGTCCTCCTTGGGACCTGCATGGGTAAAAACACATCTGGACTCGGTTTACACGTGAGCTACATATTTTATGAGGGTCCCTGACAAACTAACAAATCCAAAAACGAGTGAACGGCATCACATAAAAAAATTTGAAGGGTTTAATGTATACTCAAAAAATGGGGCTTGGGAGGCAAAAAGAGTTATCCACAGATACTTCAGTGCTGTTCTTAAAAGTATAAAAATCGCTTGGTATTACTGAATACTCAAGGTCCAGTCCAAGGCACAGCAAATCATTCATACATTCAGCAAACATTTATTCTGCACCTCCATAGAGGGAGACCCTGTGTTAGGTAACTAGGCCACATGGATAAGTAATGAGGCGTCTAGGAGCAGAGATAGGCACGCATATAATCAGCTAGCCACAATACAGGGAACAGGGCGAGAGGCGTCGTGGGAATAGAACCAAACCTCCTTGAGAAATCAGAAGCGAGGCTCATTATAGCCCACTGGCAGGATAAGAGAAAGTCCCTGAAAAACGAAGCATTGAATTAGGCTTGTAAGGTGTGTACTATTTCTGTGCGAAGAAACACATTAAAGCGCCATTCCAGGTGGAGGGAAAGCAGAATATGTTCAGAGGTGGGAACACATGGAGTGGAAAGTATAGTGGAACTAAGCTGAAGGACTCAATATCCCACGGTGGACAACCACAGGTATAGAGACATCAAGCACTGGGGCGCTAACGGGGGGCTAACGGGCGCCAAGCAGTGACGAGCTTGCACTCCAGGCTACAGGGAATGACTACGTAAGGGTATCATGAAAGTTTTTATAATACACAAGCGCTGTGTTGTTGTGAGTTTTTGTTGTTGTTTTGTTTTGTTTTTATTCCCAATATAGGTTAGAGGCAAACACAGGAGAGGCAGGAGGCTTGCACAATGGTTGGGAGGAATGAAGTCCTAATCAGATCAGAGGCCAGAGCAGCAGTGGGAATGGACATGAGGAAAGAGACTCATGAGATATTTCAGAAACTCAATGAACAGGACGCAGACCTCAATCGTCAAATCTCTGGGACTGTGAAAAGAGCAGAAACCCCAGCTGGAGGAGGAACTGGCTGAAGGACAGAGGTGGCCAGTGAATATGGAAGCACATTTTAAAAAATATATAACTGAGATATAACATCTGAGTGGTTCATTTTTCAAAAGTCTAAAAATGCGATAGAGACTTATGAGATAAAACTTGGTTGACTGTTTCTCCTGGAACCTGTTTTCTTCCTTAAACCTTTTGGAGAGTTATTTTTGGGTCTTGCCAGAATAACGTAGTGCTTGGGAGTAAAAATGTAGCCTAGTGTAGTCCAGCACTCGAAGCCAACATAGAGATCTCCACAGCCACCATGACCTTGCCCTAGGTGCTGTGGTAGATGGAGAGAAAAGTGACCCAGACATGGCAGAGCACCATATTTATATGGGGCTTCCATACGGTCACCCAGATGAGTGTCTAGGAGAGGGCCAGGAGAATGTTCCACAGCCTTGCTCCAAGCACCTCTCACCCAGCTCATGATCACATACCTCAGAATCATCTCCCCAGGGAAACTCCTGAAAAGAACAGTCAAATGCAGAGCTAATACACACTAGCAGAAGTTCTACTGCCTACTCCTTGCAATTCCCCATGAAGGCAGGGGCGGTTGCAGGGTTAGAGACCCCCTCATGAGATCCCCAAACAGAACATCTGAAGAGCTGCCGTCTGGTCCCATGCCTACCATTTGTTACCCCTGAAACCATACAATATGAACTTCCTAAATCTTAATCCCCTCATTTGTAAGAGGGGGATAATAAGGTACACCCCAGCTGTTTCATGGGCTGTGAGACTACTCACAGAATGCTGCAAAGGGCAAAATGCCCAGGGTCAGTAGTAGTTCTCTGGGGGCAGAAACTACACAAATGTGTGTTTGTATTCTACACGGAGCTGACTGTGGAAGGAGGGAGGGAGGGGGCACGGTGGGCAAAAAATATCTAAGGCCTGAGGCCCATGGGCAGCCCACTGTTAGCTGAGGAATACTGCTTATCAGGTCTTCGGGAAGGTCTGCATCCAGAGGAAAAGAGGCCTTAATAATCATCCAGGTCTACGTCCGGGCCCAGTGACCTGGCCAAGGTCTTTAATGGCACAGGGCCCAGAGATATGACTAATAACACATTCACAGTGTAAACGGTGTTTTTACCCACATTACCTCACAAGTAGCCTTGGAGCTGGGTAAGGAAGAATTATTAAAAGTCCCATTTTTCAGCCTGAGGTTCAATGGCTTATCCAGCAAAGAACTCAAATCCAACAGGTCATCCCCCGGTCCACTAATCTTTCCCTCCACCGCAATGTCATGCACAGACTGGTATTTGGCACAGTCATCTCGGCATTCAATGTATTTCAAATTCCAAATTTTCTTTTATTACTTTTCTTCTTATTTCATTCAACCTTCCCTGTTAGGATTCTACTGATCTCTTCTCTTAGGTCAAACCAGTTTTGAAAAACCAGTTTTGAAAAAACCAGTTTGGTGGCCACATTTGGCCCCAGAAACATTTTTAAAAACACAGTCCTCCAACCTGGGCCTTGCCAGATAAATCATCTTCAGAAAGTATATTCCCACATGTGTATTGCTCAAAATGTACATCGCTGTTGTACTAAACACACTGGAGTAGGGCACTCAAGAAGCAACGGTCACTCACTAACAGAATCAAGATTTAACATGTAAATACCAAGAAGGCAGTTTTAACAAATGAGTGGGACACTGAGGTATAAACTTCCAGACTTTAGCACTGAAAACTGATTTGCATTCACGGAATGGTCTCACAGTGAAGTGAGCATCAGAGAAAATTACCCTGAAATTTGAGTCAAGCGCATCCAAAACTCTCAACCTGAATGTGTCCAGAGAAGGGGTGGGGGAAGAACCCGCATTTCACTACCCTCTCTCGTGAACAAGCCTCCAGTGGTTTGGCAGTAGTTTCTGCTGGAAACACCAGCATTCGTTGTTCCTGTTCCCACTCCTTCCCCATTACCCGGTAAACTACAGCACAACTCCCCACCCTCGCTCCCGGTCAGAAGCGGGTAATGGATCCTTAACAGCCCCGCAGACCTCGGTTTAGGGCCCAACAGACTTGACAACCGCCTAGTAAAAGCACCTACGCCATAGCCTGCCCGGGCCCTACCAGACATGGGGTCCCCAGGTCCACACGCGCCGCGCCCTGGGGATGCCTCTTACCTACCGCTCCAAGCAGCACCCAGGCGGAGATTCGGGGCACGCACCCACGGCCTTGGCAGGGAGGGCGCTGCCCCTGGGCTGCGGGCGATGGCAGGGGGAGAAGAAGCCCTGGACTATGCCCAAACCCTTCATTAACAAACGCACGGGAAAAAAAAAAAGGTTTCATTTACCGACATGAGTGGTCACTGTGGCCAGGCGCCGGGTGAGCTCTTGGGGGGCCATTTCTTCTTTTAACCAGGACAGCATTTCACACACAGAGAATCAGTATATAAACAAAACAAAGCAACGCAAAACTGTTTCTACTGCTGTTCTGGATGATTTTCAAAGGGCATCTCCTCCGGAGGATGCTCTGCGCTCATACACTCCCTCGCTCTCTTCCGATTAAAAAGGAGTCACTGTCATCCAAGGCCAACTCCCGTGGGCCGCTCGGCCAGAGATGCCAGCCACGCCCTCCAGGGAAGTATTTTAAAGATTAAGTCCAGCAGATTTCCCAACGTGACGTCTGGCTTTCAGAGAGTGGACAATGGCAGCTCTGTAGGTGAGAAAAGCAAGTCGCCCCAGTCTCGCTGTAACTGCGTATAAGGGCTTCCCAGGCCAAGAGCGCGCCGGGGTTTCTGGATCAGCGGTCTGTGTCCTCGGGTCTCCGGCGTGGCCTCGCAGGAGGGTCAGGATCGAGGATGCTCCGTCCGCTAGCGGGGAAGCGAGGAACCCGAGAGCGCAGAGGGCAGGGGAGCCGCAGCGGCTGGAAGACCGGCTGCTCAGCGCGCCGCCCACTCCCCGCCCCACTGCGCTCCGGGCACTTCCCGCCTTGGCGCCCACCTTTCCCAGCCCCTGGGTGACACGGGGGCCTTAGCGGAAGTGCGCACGCCCCCCAGTGCCGCCCGTTTTTCGCGTGGGGTAGCTGCGCCCCCTTCCCTCGCAGGAAGCCTGCGCTTCTGCTCCAGGGGCGACTCAGAGTGGGGAGAGCAGACGGTGATTTGGGCGCTTCCGCCGGCTGCGCCAGCTCCTGAACACCAGCTGCGCGCCTTCTTGGCTCGCCCCTCCTCTTTTCTCCCCAGGTGTCTGTGGAGACGCTCAGGTGAGAAGGGGGCTAAATGGGAGAGGTGACGCCATCCCGCCAGGATTCGGGAAGAAGGGCTGCGTGACGTGCCAGTTCCCTTCTCCTGACTCGGCGCTCGGAGGCTGTTGCGGAGAGGTGGGGGCAGTTGGAGTCCCCCCCCCCTTCTTTAGGAGTTGTTTCACGCAGTAATCAGCCTCCACTGGACACACTTGCACTTGGAGCTCGGACAGGGCTGGACATGCGTGTGCGTGTACAAGTCTGCACCGTGTGGGCCTTTCCCTGTGTACAGCTACTGCCGTGCGCCACTGCTCCGTATGCCAACTCAAGCGCGCCAGTGCTCCACCCTGGAAAGGTTCTGGCACAGGGCCCTTGCGGGCCCTCCTCGCCTCATCAGTTCCAGGAACGTCTTTTCCAAGCATCCAGTGGGTGGGAGACCCTGACCCGCAGCTTTCTTAGATGGCTCCAGATACTACTTCACGGGAAGAAAAAGACTAGCCCTGTTCAGCAGAGCTCCGGAGGAGAAAGCCTAAGCAAACGCAAATCTGGGCAGGTGGTCGACCGGGAACCTTGAATCTCCGGCCGCCAGAGTGCTGGGACCACCCACATGCACATGTTCTGAACCAATGCCAGGAAGCCCAACATTCCTCTTCACACGTGGGGAAAACATGCACACACACACAGCCAAACCCCAAACACTCTGGATCCAGTTTCTAATAGTAGCCACTCATCCTAAGTGTTTGGGGACATTTTTAAATGCTTTCTGTAACAATCGTGGGCTGTGGTTAATGGTACCAACAAGTTTGGGTTCTTATCTCCTGATATAAAAGAATTTAGACCAGGGACACTGATAAAAGCAAAGGCAGGTATATGAGGCTCAGCAGAGGGCGAGAACGCTGATACGGAGCCTCGGGTTCTGCCCGCAGAATGTGGGGCTTGGGGGATTTTATTCCTTAGGAACACAGAAGCTGCTGGGGTTAACCGGTCAGGGAGTAGTTCAGCAGGCTTCCCCTTGTCTGGGACACAGGTATCTGGGTATAGGACACTGATGTCCGGATACACTTAGCGAAGCAAAGCATTCTGGGATTCAGTGCAGCACTTAATATGGGATGCACGAAGGCAATTCCCCACCCAGGTGAGTTGTAGCTTGCCTTTAGATCTGAAAAACAAACTTAAAGGAAGTCAGGGTAGTTCCTGGACCATTGTTTTCTAACAACTTATTGATAATTGACATAGCCCTGGCAAGGCTTGACTGGATGGAGCAATTTGGGGGAACATTTTATTCTACCTGTTCCAGTTAAGAGATGATGTTAGTCCACCTGCAACGTGAGGTGTGTGCAGAGGTTTCTTCCTTCTAGGAGGTTAGACACCTTGCACTCTGCCTGCACAAGCAGAAGGACTTTTTTTTTTTTAATAGCATCCTCCTGCGAATTATTCAGAAAGGGGTTAAAAACCCAAAGGAGTAGACAGCTCTGGATTGTGTTTCCATGGTGGTTTCTGACCCTATTCAAGGGTCACAAGTATTTTTGAGGAAACAAAGGAGGTGTTTCCTATTGGTAGTAGTCAGAATCCTGGTGCCCAGTCAGAGCCAATTGTGAGTCTGGATCACTGGAAACCAGCACATTCCTAAAGGGACAGATGATAGGAACATTCTGGACTTTGCTTCCTAGATTAGACCATGTCCGCAAGGGTGAGAATCATGAAAGGAAGGGAGTGGGGGAATGGAGAGAGGAAGAGGAAGCAGGAGAAGCTTATGAATAGTAATGAGAGCATGAAGAAAGAGACAGAAAGGAAATAAATCACACTCAGAGTGTTGCTGTTTTTTCCCACATCTGTACCTTCACAATCTTCAAAGGTTTCCATGGAGATGAATTGGCTGAATTTACGGCAAGATGTGGCAGGCAGTGCCTGTCTGCAGAAATCAATTCTGTCCCCCCATCTCTAACACATGCTCTCCCAGGGCCTGGACTGCTTCACCTGGGTCATGGGGGAAGTGTCATCTGTGATCTTCCAGTTCGCTTTTCCAGTTCTGAGACCCTATAACTATAAAAAGAAATGAGCAGATAGTTTTCAATAGTTCATAACTTGTTCCTCCAAGAAAATGGTCATTATCTCCACTGCTCTTACAAATGTGGACATGCTTCTGGTCTTTTCTCCTTCTTCCCCACCCTAATACCTTCAGTGCTTCCTTTTCTCTTTACTAATTATGACCTGTTTCCTTGCTCTAAAATATGGCAAAATTAAGGAACAAGCCAGAATAGCCTGCCTCCCTCTCCAATTAATTAACAGTCACATCTATTGAATATCAGTTATATGCCCAGAGTTGTGATAGACAATGTCAAGTACAGCAACTACCACCACCATACAGTAAGTGGCTGCTCTGTGCCTGATATAATGGTAAGCATTTCACAAACACCATTTAAGCCTCACAATAACCCTGTAATGGATTTAGTCTCATTTTACAGATGCTGCTCATACAAGGCCCAAACTGCATATTACTAATCTTGTGAATCTAGACCATTCTCTTCTTTCAGGTAAGGACTTGCCTGAGCTTGCAAAGAGAAACCATCCTCCAAACACTGCCAAGGTAGATTCCACCTTCCTGTTGGTGGTCTATCAGTACTGCCTCTGACAATGAAAAGACAAAGGACCCACCTTGGATGTCACAGGTAGGGGGGAAGGATGCCTGGGGCCCCAGTGGGGCCACCCAGCTTAGTCTAGATCAGTGGTTCTCAAACTAACAGTATCACTTTCCAGGTGATTTGTAAAAAATTCAGATTCCTGATGCCATCCCCAGAGGTTTGGATTGGATAGTGTGGGAAGGGACCCGAGAATCTGCATTTCTCACGGGGCCCAGGGATACTGATGCTGCTGGTCCTGGGACCACACTTTGAGCGCCACAATTTTCTTAAACTGCTAACCACAGTGTAATGTAAATTTTACATCATGAAACAGTAGAAATACATACACATAATTTAAAAGTGGTATAGAACAATTTTTTTCCTTACTACATGTAAAGCCCTAAAATACTTTCTATTCTATTTCATTTTTTCAAAAGAATGGCCCAAATTGGGGGGATTTGCATTTGGAAAGTGTGGTATTGTAGTTATGTAAGAAAATATCCATATTCTCTTGGAAACATGTGAATATACTGAAGTCTTCAAGGATGAAATGTCATGGTCTGTAATGTCAACTGCCAAAGAGAATAAATGAAATAACTACTTGAAAACATCAATAATTGTTATATCATGGTGGTATATGGCTTATTTTACTATTGCTTCTACTTTTGTGCATGTTTAAAATTTTTCATAATTTAAAAAAATTTAGAATGATTGTTTGGACCTACTGAATTAGTGGGGAAAAGGAAAGGTGAGAGAGAAGGTGACAGGAAATAGAGGATCAAGTAGGTAGAGGGGCACTTCAGGAGGTGGCAGGGCTCCCCCCAAATGCCTCAAGATAAAGCCCTCTAAAGGGCCTCTTTCTATACATCTCACGCTTCCTTCATTGTATCTTCCCCATTGGATTTGGGCTACCATACATATTACACCTTACTCAACCCTACAAATACCCTATTCATCTCAAATACCGCAGCTCCCGGACAAAGCCCAGAATGCGAGAACGTTCCTCAGAAAAAGCCTCTCATTTTACAGAGGCTTGGACCTCCCTCAACATTATAGTGGTACTTCTTCCCTCCAGTGCTGCCTGGTAGGATAACCTTCTCTCTCAGTTGTGAGCCCAGTTGTTTTAATATGCAGGACCAGACTGTGATCATAGTCTAAGAAAGTCACATGACTGCCACCTACTGCACAAATGACTGGATAGGTGAACCAAGTAAGTGAAAAGTCACCTGAGCTCACACCATTCTGACAGTCATTCCACTGTCACCTTGTGTCTCCTAAAACTAGCTTAAATTGCCTTTTGTCAAATATCAGTTGACTATATTTGTGTAGGTCTATATCTGGGCATTTTATTCTGTACCCTTGATCTTTTTTGTCTGTTCTCTCACCAACATCATGCTGTCTTGATTACTGTTTAAGAATTTCTATAGTCAGGGTGGATGTGTGTGATATTTGTATGTTTTATTAGATTTTATCAGTGTTATACTCACTTCATAAACAGAATTTGGGAGTTTTCCTTCTTTTCCTGTGCTAAGGACAGAACAATAGCAATAGGCTCATGTGCTCTTTAAAGTTTCTCAGTAGAATTCTCCTGTGAAATAATACAGGCCTGGAATCTTTATTCACGCAGGCGTGGGAAAAGTCAGTTCTCTGTTACCGTCTATACCTTCTATGGTAACTGGTCTTCTTAGAATTTCTATCTTTGGGGGGATGTTTTGATCATTTATGTTTTACTGTAATTTCATCCAGGTTTTCAAATTTATTTCATGGAGTTGAGTAAAGTAATTCCCTACAATTCTATTAATTATTTCTATATCCGTAGTTATTTCCCCTTATCACTATATATTTTGATTGTGCTTCCTGTCTTTCTTAAATAGCCAACAATCCTATTACTGCTTTTTTCAAATCTTATATTTGTTAGTATTCATATAACTGTTTTTCAACTGATTAATTTCTTCTTTTTCCCTAAGTCCTTTTTTTTGGCATTCCTTAGAATGACTTTGTTAGTTGGTCTGTAATTTAAAACTTAGAAATTTCTAATTGGGTGGATATTTAATTACTTTGTATTTTCTTTTGAGCAGTGATTTTAAGTATCCCATAGAGACTAATATGCAGTGCTTTACCTATTTTTATTTTTAAAATACGTATTCTGGGACTTCCTGTTCCTGGCTGAGCAAGAAAAAAGCTTGGAAAGCACCAATCCACTCTAGCAACAAGAAAAAAAGCTGAAAGCTGAGGAATCAATAACTTGTCTTTGCTCCTTATGAGACATTAAGTCACAGGGCAAACCACTGCCCCCCAGTCAGAGAAACTGACAGGCAAATACAGAGAATCGCAACTTACAAAAGCCCACAGGCAGCAATCTCTGCAGGAACCAGTGCTGGGGTAGGGAAACCTGAGCTGTGATTGATGGACTGGTGGAGGCTCAGGGTGGAAAATCAAAGAAACACTCCAGGGGGACTCAGTCATAGAGAGGGGGACACTTTTATGCATTTTACCTCCGCAAGCCCTACTCGGTCCTCACAGTGAATGTCAGTTCTTCTAACACAATTTCCAACAGAATCCTAGCAAGTTATTTTGTAAATGTTGAAAAATTGATTCTCAAGTTTATATAGAGAGACAAAAGACCCATACACACACAACTGAAAAAGAATAAAGTTGGGAGGCTGATACTACCCAGGTTCAAGGTTTACTATGGCCCTGACGAGTGTGGCTTAGTTGATTGGGCCTCCTCTGGCAAAGTGAAAGGTCACTTGTTCAATCCCCAGTCAAGGCACCTGCCTGGGTTGTGGGTTCGGTCACCAGTTGGGATGCATATGAGAGTAACCAATGGGTGTTTCTCTCTCATGTTTCTCTCCCTCTCTTTCTCCCTTCCTTCCTGTCTCTCTCTAAAAATAAATAAATAAAACTTTTATGTTAAAAAAAAGATTTACTGAAAAGCCACTGTAATCAAGACAGTGTGCTTTTGGCAACTGAATAGACAGGTAGATCAACTGAAAAGAAGAGATATCCCATATATAGACACACATAAACATAGTCAACTGATCTTTGACAAAGAAGGAAAGGCAATACAATGGAGCAAAGATTGCCTTTTCAACAAATGATGCTGGAACAACTGGATACCCACAAGCAAAACAGAAAAGGAATCAAGACACAGACCTTACACTCTTTACAAAAATTAACTCAAAATTGACCACAGGCCTAAATGTAAAATACAAATCTGTAAGACAACATAAGAGATACTTCCAGTCAAGATGGCAGCATAGGCAGCTAAACTCACCTCTTTGCACAACCACATCAAAATTACAACTAAAATATAGAATCACTCAGAACCATCAGAAATCGAGTTGAATGCAAGTCTGGCAACTGTGAAATTAAAGAAAACACATCCACCAAGACTGGTAGGAGGAGTGCAAACGTGGAATGGGCTGATCCCTCACTCATGTGTGGTGGATAAAAATCCCAGAGGGATGTTTTGGGAGTGAGGAATCCAGCCCCACACCAGGCCCCCAGCCAAAGGCTCCAGTCCAGGAAGATAAGTCCCCGCAGCTTCTGGCTGCAAAAACCAGCAGGGATTGAGTCCGTGGAACAAACTGCTGGAGCCCGAGGCAGTTCCCTTAAAGAACCCACACACGGACTCACCTACTCAGACTCACTCCCTCTGAGCTCCAGCACCAGGGTAGCAGCTTGAAACTCACCGGTGGTATATAGAGAGAAACTAAAGTGTCTGGTACAAGGTGAGCTGAGGCCATTGAACCTTTTCTAAACCCTCCCTCCACAGAGCTGGCAAGCTGGTGTCATACCTGAGACTCCATCAACCTGGTTAACATTGTTTGACTCACCTTGAAGATCCCCAGAGACTCCACCCCACCCAACTTACAGGCCCACCACATAAATGGCTAGCCTTGGCCCATGCTTCACAACTTCCTAAATCCCATCAAACAAGCAACAGCTGGCCTCAGTGAGCCCCAGGCCCAGCACTAGCAGCAGCCAGCCTAGACTCACAGTTTGGCTTTATCCGGGAATCTCCAAGCCCAGCACAAGGAGCAGCCTTCTCGGATTGCTTTATAGCTCAGGCAGGGTGGCCCCACACAAAACACAGATCGGGGCTGACCTTGGCCAGCACCACCCAGGAAACCCCAGGGCCTGCACACCCAATGGACAGCTACAGGTCACATCAGAGCACCACCACCCTACCCCTGCACAGCTGATCCACCACAGAGGGCGGAGATTGGTGGTAAGTGGTCACAGCCAATCCCTGCAACTGATTGACCTAAGTAAATCCCTCCCATTAACCTGCCAATTGCAACCAAGGCTCAACTACAAGAGGAGGGTGTAATCAGCCCACACAAAGGGTGCACCTCAAGTACCCAGCTTGGGTCATAGGGGAGGCTGTGCCATTGGACCCTACAGGACACCTACTATATTAAATCATGCTACCAAGACACAGAATCAAAGCAGCTTTACCTGACACAAACACAGGGAGGCTGCCATCATGAGGAGACAAAGAAATATTGCCCAAATGAAAGAACAGATCAAAACTCAAAAAAAAAAAAAAAAGAGAGAACTAAACAAAAAGAAGATAAGCAATCTATCAGATACAAAGTTCAAAACCCTGGTAAAAAGGATGCTCAAGGTCCCTAGTGAGGACCTCAGCAACATAAAATAGATCCAGTCAGAAATGACAGATACATTGATTGAAATAAAGAACAATTTACAGGGAAACAATGGTAGAGTGGGTGAAACCAAGAATCAAATCAGTAATTTTGAACATAAGGAAACAAAAAACAACCAATCAGAACAACAAGAAGAAAAAGCAATCCAAAAAATGAGGATAGAATAAGCAGCCTCTGGGACAACTTCAAGAGGTACAACCTTTGCATCATAGGGATGCCAGAAGGAGAAGAGAAAGAGCAAGAAATTGGAAATCTGTTTGAAAAAATAATGAAAGAAAACTCCCCTAATTTTGGTGAAGGAAATAGACCTGCAAGTCCAGGAAGCACAGAGAATCCCAATTATGATGGATGCAAAGAGACTCACCCCAAGACATATTAAACTGCCAAAGGTTAAAGATAAAGAAAGAATCTTAAAAGCAGCAAGAAAAAAGAGGTTAGTTACCTACAAGGGAGTTCCCATAAGACTGTCAGCTGATATCTCAAAAAAAACTTTGTAGGCTAAAAGGGAAGTCCAGAAATATTCAATGTCATGAAAAGTAGGGACCTACAGCCAAGAATGCTCTACTCAGCAAAGCTATCATTTGGAATCAAAGGGCAGATAAAGAGCTCACCAGACAAGAAAAAACTAAAGGAGTTCATCATCACCAAACCATTATTACATGAAAAGTTAAGGGACTTGTTTAAGAAAAAAAAAATCAAAACTATGAACAATAAAATGGCAATAAATACAAATCTATCAACAATTGAATCTAAAAAACAAACTAAGCAAACAAGAAGAACAGAGACAGAATCATGGACACAGAAAGGATTTTGATGGTTGCCAGAAGGAAGGGGGGGCGTGAGGGAATGGGTGAAGAAGTGAGGGGATTAAGAAGTACAAATAGGTAGTTACAGAAAAGCCATGGGGATGTAAAGTACAGTATAGGAAACGGAGTAGCCAAAGAACTTATACGCATGACCCTTATACGCATGAACTTATATGCATGGGAACTGCGTGAGGGAGTGGGGGTTATTGGGTGCATGGGGAGCAAAGGCGATAAGATCAGGTCAACTGTAATAACATAATCAATAAAATATAATTTTTAAAACCCAACATAAGAGAAAATCCAGATTACCTAGGGTTCGATGAAGACTGTCTAGTTACTACACCAAAGGCATGATCCCTGAAAGAAAGAATTGATAAACTGCACTTCATTAAAAGTAAGGTTTTCTGCTGTGTGAAGAAAATAACAAGAGAATAAAAAGAGAAGCTGCAGACTGGGAGAAAATATTCACAAAAGATATATCTGCTATAGGACTGTTATCTAAAATACACAAAGAACTCTTAAAACTCAACAGTAAGGGCCCTGTCCAGCTAGCCCACTTGGTTAGAGCACTGTCCCAATGTGCCAGGGTTTCAGGACTGATCCTTGGCCAGAGCACATATGGGCAATAACCAATGAATGCATAAATAAGTGGAAAAACAAATTGATGTTTTTCTCTCTCCCTCTCTCTCTAAAAATCAGTAAATTTTTTTTAAAAACTCAACAGTAAGGGAACAAACAAGTCAATTGTAAAAATGAGTTAAAGACCTTACCATACACCTCACCAAAGATGGCAAATGAATGTGTGAAAAGGTGTTCCATAACACATGTCATCAGGGAACTTGCAAACTAAAATGACAATGACATACCACTGCACACTTGCTCTAGAATGACCAAAATCCAAAACACTAACAACACCAAATGCTGGTAAGGATGCGGAGCAACAGGAAATCTTACTCATTGCTGGTGGGAATGCAAAATGATACAGTCACTTTGAAAGAGAGTTTGGACAATTTTTCACAAAACTAAACATACTCCTGCCATATGATTAAAAAATTGTGCTCCTTGATATTATGTCCACGCAAAAACCTGCACATGAATGTTTGTAGGAGTTTTATTCATAAATTCCAAAACTTGGAAGCAACCAAGATGTCCTTCAGTAAGTGAATGAGTACATAAACCATGGTACATCCAGACAATGGAATAGTATTCAGTGTTAGAAAGAAATAAGCTATCAGGTCATGAGAAAACATGGAAGAAGCTTAAATGCATAAATATTAAGTGAAAGAAGACAATCTGAAAATGCTGCTTCATATTATTTGACATTCTAGAAAAGGTAAAACTATGGAGACAGTAAAAAGCTTGGTGGTTGCCAGGAGTTATGGAGGAGTGAGGAAAGAACAGGTGGGCTTTCAGTGATTATGATGTGTCAGTGTAGGTTCATTAATTATAACAAATGCACCACTCTGGTGGGGGGGTGTTGATGGGGTGCTATGCCTATGTGGTGGCAAGGAGCATATGGGAAATCTCTATCTTCTGCTCAATTTTGCTGTGAACCTAAAACTGCTATAAAAAAATAAAGTCCACAAACTTGCTACTAGAAGTTGCAATAAGATATCTAATGTACTGCATAGTGGTTATAGTCAACAATACAATATCATATACTTTAAAGTTGCTAAGAGACTAAATCTTAAACGTTGTTACCACACACACAAAAAAGAAATAATAAGAAAAACAATGTGATGTGATAGAGGTGTTAGCTATGGTTATGATGATAATCTTACTGCAATACATACGTGTATAAATCAACTCATTGTGTAGATACACCTTAAACTTACACAATATTATGTCAATTATATCTCAATTTTTTTAAATAGCATTATAGAAAAATAAGTCCTAAAATTCTGTAATT
>PVJD01010410.1:0-53885 GCA_004026545.1 Mormoops blainvillei
TGTATGTGGGGGAGGGGTCAGAGAGGGAACAGTACCTCTTGCTTGGCTCTTATCAGGCTTTCAGTCACTTCCCCTGCTACCCATGAGCAAATTGGGACCTTCTGGTGCTGATTCCCAGGTGGGTGGGTTTGTGTGCGTTCTAGGACCCTGTGGTTCTCTCAAACGAACTCCTGTGAGACTGGCAGTTTCCCCTGCCGCTGTGAACCCCACAGGTCTTTACTGGTAGAGGTTTTGAGGCTTTCTTTTCCTGCGCGGGAACCCTGGGTTACAAGGTCTCTCTCACTCCCCAGTTGTTCCTCCCGGTTATCCGCACGCAAATGTGGAACCACCCGGTCCACCAGCCGCAGCCCTGCCACACATCCTCTCCACCCCTCCTCCCTTTGAATGAATGTTTCTTCCTTAACTCCTTGGTTGTCGGACTTCCCTACAGTTCGATTTTCTGGCAGTTCTGGTTATTTTTTTGTTTTTAAATTTGTTGTTGACCTTCTTTTGGTTGTGTGAGGAGACAAAGTCCATCTACCTACGCCTCCATCTTGGCCAGCAGTCCTCTTTCAGTTCTTTCGAGTGTGTACCCAGAAGTGGAACTGCTGGATCATGTGATGATTCTGTTTCTAATTTTTTAAGGAATTCTTTTTCTCAGTAGCTATACCATTTTACATTGTCACCAATCGTATACAAAGGACCTGGTTTCTTTCACAAAAGTTAGCTCATATAATCATCACAACAGCTACATGAAGAATGTGTTGTCTCCATTTACATACGATGAAACTGAAGCTTAGGAAGGTTAAGTAACTTACTTGCACAGTTACCTAGCTTGTAAGTGCAGAGCCTGCATTTGTGTCCAGTTCAGTCTAACTGCTGTATTACCTGTTACCCACCTCTTGGATACATAGTCAGGGTTAATCTTTTAGAGCAACCCTTGTGAAACGTTGGGGATAAACACTATTACTATAAATTAAAATTTACAAATTAAAAGTTAAATGCTTTAGAAATAACTAGACATATAGGTCATTTGTTCACTAACTGTTTGACATTTGTCTCAACATATTTTACTATAAAGTATACATTAATGATGTTTTTTGGTTTCTAGAGCAATGTAGATCCCAGAGATGATGTATTTGGATATCCTCAACAATTTGAAGACAAACCAGCATTAAGTAAAACAGAAGATAGGAAAGAGTACAATATTGGTGTTCTAAGACACCTTCAGGTCATCTTTGGTCACTTAGCTGCTTCTCGACTACAGTACTATGTGCCCAGAGGATTTTGGAAACAGTTCAGGTAAACTATGGATGGATAGGAATAGAGATACTGCTTAACCCTTTGTGAACATCTCAGTACACTGCATTAAACTTCTAAAATTTATGTCGGGAGGCATATTTATGTTCTGTGTTTAAGTAATAGTAATGTTTAAACTTCACTTCTTAGTTTTTTGGGTTTTTGGTTTTTTTGGGGGGGGTCTTTTTTTTCTCCTTTGCACGTTGTCCTCAAAAGAGGTGGTAGAAGGTGTCATACTAAGGAGAGGCAGCATGCTTTACTCTTTTAAGATGTTAATAATTTTTTATTTTTGTTTTGGAAACTTTTCATATTTATAGAAGTAGGGAAAATAGTATGATCCCTTAGGTGGACATTACCCTACTTCAGCAGTTGTCAACTCATGGCCAGTTATGTTTAATCTATATTCCCATCTACTTCTTTCTATATTGTTTCGAAGCAAATCTCAAATGTCTTTTTAAAAATACAACTATAATACTATTGTCCTCTCTTAAAAATTCCTTAATATCCTCATCAGTGTTTGAATTTACCAAGTTAATCTCACAGTTATTTTTTACTATATATTTTTTGAAATCAGGATCCAAATTAAGCCCATAAGCCAAAATTTTGCTGAGACTTTAATCTCTTCTAATTTTTTTTTCACCCTGGCAATTATTTGTTGGAGAAAAAAATACAGTATTTTACCCTGTTAATTTTCCCACTGTCTGGACTTTGTTGATAGGATCCCTGTGGTATATTAGTAGTTTGTTTTCCTTAGTTCCCTATATTTCCTGTAAGTAGGTAGTGAGATCTAGAGGCCTGACAGGTTGAGGAGGGGGTTTTGTTTGGTTTTGTTTTTTAGGTTTTATTTATTTTTAGAGAGGGGAAAAGAGGGAGAGAAACATGGATGTGTGAGAGATACATCGACTGGTTGCCTCTTGCACACCCCCAGCTGGGGACCCGGCCCACAACCCTGCCATGTGCCCTGACTGCAAATCGAATCAGCAACCTTTTGGTTTGCAGGCCGGCACTCTTCCACTGGACCACACTAACCAGGGCTAATCTTTTAATTTTGTCATTCTTTCATTTAGTAGCTAGTACAGATCTATAAAGGGAACCTTTCCCTTACCAAGTAATAATTTGATTTCATTTTATCGTTTTTAAAGCATTGCCTATTATGTGTCATGCACTATGCATACCACAGTACAACCACATAACTCTACTATGTATAAAAAAGGCTATAATCCTTCGTGGCAGTGGGTTTTTTAAATAGAACTCCTTAGAAATCCCTTCAAGGTATCTCCCAGACTGCTGCTGTTCTGGGCCACCTTTCCTGCTTCAATCAGAGCAACACTCATTTTCCCTGCAAGGTTACTACTAAGATTTCTTTTGAAACCACTGCTTTATAGTACAGTGACCTCCTCTATGACTCACCATATTAAATTCCTCTGATTCTCCTAACTAGACCCCCTACTATTTGCTTTGTGTTATATTCTTTACCCAGATTGACCACTTGTTAACATTTTCCCCCATTCACTTATGTGTATACTTGGGTTTTGGTTTTTGTTTGGATTTTTCTAAACCAGTTGATAGTAGTTTGCAAACATGACACTTTACTACATGCTTCAACATGCGTCCTCCAAGAATAAGGACATGTACCTATTGCATATAATACAATTATCACAATCTTGAAATTTGATTTAATAATCTCTAATATTCATCAATATGTATTCTAATTTCCCCAAAATATTTTTTTATGACTTTTTATGTTTTCAGTCCCAGTGTGGTATGCTGGAAGAAATCACCACCAAAAACAAAAATGGGGGCGGGGGGGGGAATAAAAGGATTTTATTTTTTTATTTTTTTGAGAGCAGGTAAGAGAGCTAGAGAAACATTGATCAATTGCCTCTCACACACCCCCAACTGAGGACCCTGCCCACAGCCCAGGCATGGGCCCTGACGGGAAATTGAACCAGTAACCTTCAGTTTGCGGGTCAGTGCTGAATCCACTGAACCACGCTGGCCAGGGCAAGAATCACAAAAATATTTAACCTCTTTAGTCATTTTTAAAGTAATCACCCAAAGTTGATATGACTTTGTGGCATTGAATTTTTGAAGAGTCTAGGCCATTTGTCTTGCAGAGTGTCCCTCACTTTTTTTATTTTTGTGATTATATCCTCATGATTAGATTTAAATGTTTTTTAGCAAGAAAACTACGTAGGTGATATATGCTTTTCTCATTGCATTGGGAGGCCCATGTTATCAGTTTATCTGATTATTGGTGATAATAGCTTTGATATCTTGATGTCTTGACAGATCTCTTTATTATAAAGATACGTTCTCTTTTTTATAGTTAATAGTTGACTCAAGTAAAATTGGAATGAGATTATCTGCTACATAGAAAAAGTGTTAACAAAAGAATTTATCAAAAGACAATTAGTTCCACTACCATATTTAAAATACATTTAATATACCTCTCACAACAAATTCACTTACGCTGTCTATATGTATGAGTCTGTAAGTATAAAATTAGATGTCATTGATATTTTCCAGCAGTGCCTCCGTTTAGCAGTTTCAGTTCTCATTTTGTGGTATACACAATTGATAGTTTGTTTTCTCGATTGATTTGCCTAACTGAAGTCCTCAGATTACTCAAAAGCAATCAACTGTAAAATAAGTCCAGCCTTTCTCTTTTTGTTTGGAAAAATCAATTTAAGAGTAAGTAGATTTAATCTTTGCACTGTATCTGTAGCCTGTACTTACCCATACCAGCAGGTTCGTGGTAATTCTCCACTGGACTACCCTCTTACTATGAGCGTCACATCCCCACTACACTCTATGTAAAGAGTATTTATTTCTTTCTACTTCCTCACATAGTTGAGGAATAAAATCTCAGTTTATATGCTGTCATTTTTGGTTGTATTGCTTTTTTTTCTCCTCACGAATATATTTCATACATTGTTCTGGGAGTGTCACACATTACATATTTTATTCCATTCATTCCTTAGGCTTTGGGGTGAGCCTGTTAATCTACGTGAACAACATGATGCTTTAGAATTTTTTAATTCATTGGTGGATAGTTTAGATGAAGCTTTGAAAGCCTTAGGACATCCTGCTATGCTAAGTAAAGTTTTAGGAGGTTCCTTTGCTGATCAGAAGATTTGTCAAGGCTGTCCCCATAGGTAAGTGCTAATTACATATTTAAAGTTCATGTTCTATTGTTTCTTTACTAAAAAAAATAAAATTTTTACTAATTGTATAAAAGTGGAATGTGCCACTGATCACTAAATACCTGATACTGGGTGAAATATATACTGTATATATCTCACTACTTTGGGAGGGTATTTTTGTTTGTTATCAAATGATTTGGTTCCTTTTATTCTGTCTAATCTCTTACTATTTCACACAACTTTAGAAGATGACAGACATGAAGCACTATTACCTATACAAATGAAATAAATAGCTTTTAAAATAGCATTGATTATGGTTATCCTTAAGGTATGTTTTTCACACAAAGCATAGAAGAGTTGAGTAAACAAATTGGGTTTTTTTGGTTTTTTGTTTTACTTAAAAAGGAAATTGATTAGGGCTCTTAGTGAAAATAGTTCATTACTGATAATGTTTATGCCTGTTACATGGAAGTTTTGCTTTGAAATTTCTCTTGTGTGTTATCAATTAATGTTGGTTTGAGATTATTTTTGCCAAAATATCACAGTAAAATAGAATTTTCTATAAACTCAAGTAGTAGTATATATAGTCATGGGTTTTGTGTGTATATGGTTGGTGAGGAGTGCTTCCTTTTTTAACATAGGGAAATGATTGGGGGAGAGTAATACTATATGAATGAGAAATTTCCATTAGGTCAAACCATTCATTCAGATCAAGGGTATATAACTGTTCACATAGCCTGGACATCTTTTGGTCCTTTTGAAAGATATTTTATGTTAGATGGACAATTAAAATTGTCATTTTTACTTGTTTAATTGCTGGTGAAATAGCCACCCCTTTGGTCATCTATTCTTGTTAGTCCTTCTTGGTTTGTTTTAGACAGCTTTAAATTTATTTGGAAATTACTGGAGGTTTTTAGCTCAGTGAAACTGTCCGGAGAGCATGATCTTAGATAAGATCCTTAAAGTGCAAATACCTGCTCCACAACTAAACTGGTATTGTCCTTGTCACATGCCAGAAGCTTACATAAAAAGAGTCCCAACTCTCTTTTAGGGCATTATTTGTCTAGAACAGGGATTAGCAAACTGTGGACCCTAGATCAAATTCAGCCCTACATCTGTTTTTGTAAAGTTACCTACTGTCTGGCTAGCAGCTTTCACTCTAACAGCAAAGTTCAGTAATTGCCACAGAAACCTCACAGCCCCCCAAAAAACCTGTAGTACTTACTATCTTTTACAGAAAAATTTTGCTGACTTTCCAACTTAGAATGCCCTACTTTTTAACTGGAGTCGTAAGATCTAACTTCTTTTTCCAGTTCTATGGGCTATTCCCTGATAACAGTAGCAGTTTGCTTAATACCTACTTTGTGTTCCATTCCTGTAACTTACAAATGTTTTTATTCATGTACCTGTCGTTTTTCCCCAACAAAACTAAAAGACCCTAAATGTGAGGGACTGTAAGTTCAGCCCATTAATAAATACTTTGTCATGAATTGCTTTCCAAACAGATGATAGTGGAAGCAGCGTGGTAGACTGTAGAGCATAAGCTGGGAAGCTAGACAGATTTGGCTTCAAAACACCATTTCACCTAGTAATCTTGATCAAATTAACCTTTCTGTATCCTATTTCCCTCATTTCTGTAGTGTAGATGATATTTCTCTAGCAGGTTTGTCATGAAGACAAAGAACCTAGTATATATAGTGTGTAAACAACCTAATGTAGTGCTCAGTATAGGATAATTGACCAAGAAATGTTAACTGATTTATTAGTAACATTCTGTGACTTATGAATTTTGTGTTGTATTGTAAGTATTGCAAATGTCCATAACCTAACTGTTTAGAAGACTAAGGAATAAATCGTTTCTGATCATTTTTTAAAATAATATCTTTAGATACGAGTGTGAAGAATCTTTTACGACTTTGAATGTAGACATTAGAAATCACCAAAATCTTCTTGATTCTTTGGAACAGTATGTCAAAGGAGATTTATTAGAAGGTGCAAATGCATATCATTGTGAAAAATGCAATAAAAAGGTACGAATTGTCAAGTTTTGTTTATAGTAATTATGATTACATTTAATGGATTTGGAAGAAGTTGTTTTTGTTTGTCCTCAAAATTCACCACCTTTTTATTACCTAGTGTACTTTGTTTATAGTGGTAGCAGAGAGGTAGTTGAGACATTAACTGATTTAAAGGTTTGTCAGGGAAAGAAGATTGAGAGAACGTAATCTCGGGGGCTAGGAAAAACAGGTAAGATAAGAGTGAATCATTTTCGAAGCCATAATAGCTTAACATCACATTCTCTTGTCCGAGTTACACAGACATTTTTCATCATACTCAACCAAACTGCTATTGAAATCCTTAAAGCTACAGAGTTGTAGAACCTATCATTTCTTCTCTCATGTTCAGAGTTAGTTGTCAAGACCAAGAAGTTTGCTAAAACTGTTATTTTAATTAACCACATAAGATTTCTTGTGTTTTCAAACCACTTGGATCAGATTTTGGAGTCACCTGGTTAGTATTTATCTGTGGGCACGTCTTTTTTGGGAGAGAAAATTCATTCATACATACATACATACATACAGTAAATCTATCTCTCTGGGCTTCCAAACCCTCCAACATCGATCTCACCTGTGTTTTTTTGTTTTGTTTTTGTTTGTTTGTTTGTTTGTTTTTTACCTTACATGCCACTTAGAGAGGTATTAAAGGCTAGACTTTGAGATGGTGAGTGGTAAAGCCATACTGCCTTCCACCCACAGCTCTGGTACTAGAGGCAAGTTACTTAATCTCTCTTCTGCTCCTAACCTGCATCCTTAAGATTCAGTAGTACCTACCTGAGAGGGTATGAGGATTATGTTACCATAATACTTGGGCAGCACCTAGCATATTACTTGTACCTAATTACCCAGTAAGCATTAGAAGTATTGTTATATTTCTTCGGTTCACTCAGAGAAAACTACACCTTTATTAGAGTAACAGTAAGTATCGAAACAAGTAATGGTTAGATAAGCAATGACAGTATAGAAAACAGGCAGCAAGTAATGTCTATATTACTAATTTTTGCTATTTATAATAAATGGCATCAGCTATTTTCATACTAGTTTTAGTTTAATATTTTTTAAAATAACAACTGTGACAGAATTACCTTGATTGTGTTCCTTATTATGTATTTGTTTACACATATAATTTCAGATTGGTCTTAAGAGAATTTAATAATACAATTTTAAAGTTTGTTTTTTGCAGTGGATTGATTATAAGAGAGCATCTAGTAACTTGCTCTGTTTATTTTAGGTTGATACTGTAAAGCGGTTGCTAATTAAAAAATTACCTCCTGTTCTTGCTATTCAACTAAAACGATTTGACTATGACTGGGAAAGAGAATGTGCAATCAAGTTCAATGATTATTTTGAATTTCCTCGAGAGCTGGACATGGAACCTTACACAGTTGCAGGTGTTGCAAAGCTGGAAGGAGATAATGTAAACCCGGAGAGTCAGTTAATACAACAGAACGAGCAGTCTGAAAGTGAGACAGCAGGAAGCACGAAATACAGGCTTGTTGGTGTACTTGTACACAGTGGTCAAGCAAGTGGGGGACATTATTATTCTTATATCATTCAAAGGAATGGTGTAGATGGTGAAAGAAATCGCTGGTATAAATTTGATGATGGAGATGTAACAGAGTGCAAAATGGATGATGATGAAGAAATGAAAAACCAGTGTTTTGGTGGAGAGTACATGGGAGAAGTATTTGATCACATGATGAAGCGCATGTCATATAGGCGCCAGAAAAGGTGGTGGAATGCTTACATACTCTTTTATGAGCGATTGGACACAATAGACCAAGGTGATGAGTTGATAAAATATATATCAGAGCTTACTGTCACCACAAGACCCCATCAGATTGTTATGCCATCAGCCATTGAGAGAAGTGTACGGAAACAGAATGTGCAGTTCATGCATAACCGAATGCAGTACAGTTTGGAATATTTTCAGTTTATGAAAAAACTGCTTACATGTAATGGTGTTTACTTAAATCCTCCTCCAGGTAAGTATCAAAAATTTACCTTCTTAATAATAAAGTGCTCTTACTTTATTGCAGGATTTCTTAGCAGGTATCAAGGCATTTGTTTTTTTGTGTTTCATTGTTTTAAAGTCTTATTTCAGAAGATTGTTATCTTCGAGTGGTATATGTTGTCTTGCTTTTTGAGAGCAGGAGCTTTTGTGTATTATAACAGTTTTGAACTCAAGCATTAGTTTGAAATGTGCTTTAGAGAACTATTAAAAATTATTTCATGAGTTAAGAGGGGTTTTTTAAAAGTTAGGATTTCTGAACAGTGGAAATGTTTGAAAATGGGGTTTGGACATAAGAAATTTTATTTGATTTTTATATCTGCATTTTATTTATAGGGCAAGATCACCTGTTGCCCGAAGCAGAAGAGATCACTATGATTAGTATTCAGCTTGCTGCCAGGTTCCTCTTTACCACAGGATTTCACACCAAGAAAGTAGTCCGTGGCTCTGCCAGTGATTGGTACATTGCTTTGGATTTTTCATTTCTATTATACTAGCATTTAGCTCGGCTCTTAATACACAGCTTTATTTTTTTCCGAAACCATGGTAATCTTGTGTCGGTTTTGGAATCCAGAATTTAAAATCTCTTAGTAGCAATAATAATAAAAATCATATTAGAATAGTTATTTAGATTAAACATAGCCTTTTAGTATTCAGAAGCAGGCTTCTGCTTCTGCTATTTTGTATCATCTTTGACATTCTCTGGATGAAAGACGACAGGGTGATAGTTAAAAGTCTAAACTATTTTATCAGGAAATACCACGTTTTAGCTTCCCTAGATTAAATTCTGCCATAGATTAAAAGAGTAAGAAATTAAAATGACTTTCCTGTGTTTCTAATCATGAAAGTGTAAAGGCTGTTATAATACCTTGATTTAACAATTTTTACTTACTTATCCAGTGATAAGATGTTTAAGGGAAGGGGGAGGTATTGTTTTGTCATTCAACCTAGGAAGACTTTGGTTATAGGTTTATAGAGACCTATACAAGATTTTGTCTATTTTGTCATTCTAAGAATAAACTGAGTCATAGTATTCACCTGTCATTTTATTAGTAGTACTAGTTTTTATTTGGTTCACAGAGACCCATCCCTATATGATAGGAAACATGTTACTGAATTGATATTCATAGATTTGTTTTGTTTTAGGTATGATGCATTGTGTATTCTTCTTCGTCACAGCAAGAATGTACGTTTTTGGTTTGCTCATAATGTCCTTTTTAATGTTTCAAATCGCTTCTCTGAATACCTCTTGGAGTGCCCTAGTGCAGAAGTAAGGGGTGCATTTGCAAAACTTATAGTTTTTATTGCACATTTTTCCTTGCAAGATGGACCGTGTCCTTCACCTTTTGCATCTCCTGGACCTTCTAGTCAGGTAATTGCCCAGGTTTTTTTTCCTAATGATTAAATGTTTACAAATAAATTCTGTTTCTTGGAAATTGAAGTCACAAGTATATGTGCATCTGTTTTATATGTTTACCTAACAAATGTGTACGCATACACACACACACCATGCAGTCTGATGTCTGTGGGTTCCATTAAGTACTTCACAGCAATGAGTAGTGATTATGAGCTCTTTAAAAACTGGAATTTTCTAGCCCTGGCTGGTGTAGTTCAGTGGATTGAGTGTGGGCTTGCGAACCAAACGGTTGTTGGTTCAATTCCCCAGTCAGGGCACATGCCTGGTTTGCGGGCCAGGTCCCCAGTAGGGGGCACACCAGAGACAACCACACATTGACCTTTCTTTCCCTCTCTTTCTCCTTTCCGTCCCCTCTCTCTAAAAATAAATAAAGCCCTTTTTTTTCTTTTAACCCGGAATTTTCTGTCGATTCATTTATATGTAACAGCTTAATGATACATTTCATGTTACATAGATTGTTTTTAAAGCTTTTTAAATAGACTTTTTTTTTTTTAAATTAGAATAGTCTGAAGGCTCTATTGTGAAATCTACTTTGGATCTTCATTCCCTTTTCTAACAAGCAACCCTTTTTAATCACTTTGTCATTAACCCTTCCAAAAACAACTGCCTGTATGCAACATATATATGTGCATATCCCTTTTTTTTATGCAACTAGAATTATACCATACCTGCACCTTTTTTCTGAAAAACAACTAATGTTTTATCCTTTACAGGCTTATGACAACTTAAGCCTGAGCGATCACTTACTAAGAGCAGTACTAAATCTCTTGAGAAGGGAAGTTTCAGAGCATGGGCGTCATTTACAGCAGTATTTCAACCTGTTTGTAATGTATGCCAATTTAGGTAAGGATTTAAGTTTTCATAATTCTGTTTAATTGTATTAAATGATGAAGTCATTTAAGTCATGCGTTAAGATATAATTTGGTCTAAAATAGAAACAATATTCCATAAAACCTATTATGCATTTTATCTGAAACTTTTTCCACTGCACTTTTCACTGTGTGCTTCATAGTTAGGCATGTGTCTTATCTCTGCAGGCCAGAATCTGTGTTTTAATCATATTTTTATCTCCTAAAGTGATGGTGCCAGATCTGTCTGGTTGTTTGAACATACTGATTCCTAGGCCCTGTTCTAACCAACTGAACTGGAATTCTCAAAGCTAGCACAAGGAATCCACATTTTCAAAAGGCCCCCAGGTTGTATGTACTTACCCAAGTTTGGGTAAAGGACTTAGTCATACATACGTCTTTGTTTATGTTATTACCTCTGTGTAACAACACTCTCCTCAAAGTAACCTGCTCTTTCTAATGTCACCTGATCTTTTTTTTTTCTTTCAGGGATTCCATAATACTTGCCTTGAAAAAGTACGCTATACTGTATTATACTTTGTTTTTGATGATGTTCAAATTTTTGTGTTTATTCCCAACTAGGTTGCAAAGATAAGAACTTTGCACAGTAGCAATTAGTAATGTTTGTTGAATTAAATAGATGGGTAGTCAAGAATATCATAAAAAATCCTTCCATTGTCATTTTGGTGTTTGTTAATTGGCTGGTGAGGATACATTTCCTAACATTAAAATTCTAAAAATTATCAATCAGGTGTTAGTACAAAGTTTTTTTGAAATTTTTTTTAAATCCTTATGTCTAAAATTATGTTCTATACCCAAACATCCTGGTCATTCTAGGTTTTTTGTTTGTGAACTTACTAATCACCAGTTGGTCTGTGGCCCTTTTAACATTATACTTCCTGTTTTTGTGGTTTATCGTATTTTCTATTTCCTTTCCATACTGGAGATGTTTGGTTATTTGTAGTTGAGAAGGAAGAAAATAAAACAAGCATAAGTGGAGTCAGTATTTCAAACTTAGAAATACCAAATTTAGGCAATCACAAAAATCCTGTTTTGTTTAACTCCCTTTTTAGATATTGCCTGTTCACAAAGCATATATCATTGGCCCATAATGTAATCTAATCAAAATTTTCCTGCTAAAGACAAATACAGGTCTGTAAAGTTTAATAATGAAATCCGAAGGCCATGTATGCTTTGGGGGTCTGAATTGTTTGGATTTAAGAAAGGTAAGGCAGTGCATACAACCTGCATTGTGTAACATGCCTATAGCTGGGGCCAAGATAGTACCTTCATTATGCATATTAACATTTCTACAGTGAAACATGAATATTCACACTGGGAGGACATAAGTAAAGTCTGTAAATAGCCTGTTGTCAGTTCAGGCCAGATTTTTTCCACCAAACACATTTTAATACTTTATTTATAAGAGCTTTTTGAATCTCAGGATTTCAGATCGGAGATTGTTGATCTGCATTTATTATGCTTCTTGGACTATGGCTATAAATAAGAGTCTATTGCCTAATGGGGCATAGAAGCAAATAAAATGGTAATTGCCAAAAGGTATGTTAATGACTATAATAGGGAAAATATAGAGTGCTGCGAAAGTATATCATAGGGATATCTGAACAGATTTTGTGAATATGTGGGACTTAATGGAGAAGTTAATGTGAGAATTGGTTGTTTGAGTTTTCCATCCAGAGTGCATAGCTAATGCAAAGACTTGTAATAAACTCAGTGTGATTCATTGAAGAAAATGAAAGTTATTCGGTCTGACTAAAATTGATGTATGATGGGGATGTCCGGAACGGTAAGCACTATTCTCTCATCATGCTATTTCATAAGCCTTGTGTGAGGGATTCTGGACTTTATCCTTAGGGCATTGATGAGCCATTGCACAGTTTTAAATAGACATACTTTCTAGAAAGATCACCCTGGCTATAGTGTGTAATGGATTGCAGGGGAATAAGACTAGAGATTGTTAAAATGTTCTGTAAACAGGGGATGGTTGTAGCCTGCGCTGGGAGACTGGCAGTGAGAGGGATACAAGTGAACAGATTCTGGTTCTTTTTTATTTGAGGTAGGATTTGGTGGTTGGATATTCAGGAGAGGGAATGCGTTAAAGTGGTTAAGAATGGTGCCTAGGATTCCAGTTTGACAGAGCAGATAGTGGTGCTTTGTACTATATGGGGAAACACAGGAGGAAGAACATGGACAGGGGAAGCATGACGATGAGTTCAGTTTGGGCATTAAGTTTAACACTATATGACACCAAAATAGAGATGTTCAATAGAACAGTAAGATATTTGCCTGGAAATCTTTTGGAATTATCCGAATGAAAATAGCTGGAACATGAAGCCATTAGAGTGGTGTGATTGTCTAGGGAAGGCATACAGTTTGAGAAGATAGCCTGGCATGTGAAATTTGAGGAACATTGGTTTATTTTATTTTGTTTTTATTAGTCTTTGCTATTTTTTATCATCTTCCTAACAACTTCCCTAGTCCCCCAAACTCTCCAGGCCATACAAAAAGTGTTTATCTTCTGTATTGCCTGCCCAGTGTGATTGGAATGTCATGGTCACTGTTTAACCATTTTAATTCTTAAATCCAATAATACTCAGTAGATTTTCTGTTCTGGTTAAATAAATCTCTTATAAAAATTATAGAAAATATTTTAGATAACTACTTTTTATGACACTCATACCATTTTAATTGTTTCCTCATATAATTATCCTCTCTTCCCTCTTCTTCATTGTAGGCGTGGCAGAAAAGACACAGCTTCTGAAATTGAGTGTGCCTGCCACCTTTATGCTTGTGTCTTTAGATGAAGGCCCAGGTCCTCCAATCAAATATCAGTATGCTGAATTAGGCAAATTATACTCAGTAGTGTCACAGCTGATCCGCTGCTGCAACGTTTCATCAAGAATGCAGTCTTCAATCAATGGTAAAATCAAATGCTCCATTCTTCACAGTGGTTTTAAAATACTGCTGGGCATATGTAGTACCTGATTAAAAGTAATTCCGAAGATGTTTAAATAAAAAACAAGAGTCCGAAGTAATTTTTTTCTAAAATTAAAAAATCTGTAAGCTGTTTTGTATGTTGGAAGCTATGTATTATTGCCAAGAAGCCTAATAGTTTTTCATTGATGACAAATCTCTATTCTAGGTAATCCTCCTCTTCCCAATCCTTTTGGTGATCCCAATTTATCACAACCTATAATGCCAATTCAGCAGAATGTGGCAGACATTTTATTTGTGAGAACAAGTTATGTGAAGAAAATCATTGAGGATTGCAGTAACTCAGAGGAAACCGTCAAATTGCTTCGTTTTTGCTGCTGGGAGAATCCTCAGTTTTCATCTACTGTCCTCAGTGAACTTCTCTGGCAGGTTAAAAGAAAATAAACATTTATATGTCTCTAATGTGATTTATTATTCTTTTTAAAAAGTTGTTCACTGTGTCTTACTTATTTTTAGGTTGCATATTCCTACACTTACGAACTCCGGCCCTATTTGGATCTGCTTTTGCAAATCTTACTGATTGAGGACTCTTGGCAGACTCACAGGTAGATACCCTTTTATGTTACTTGCCCAACTTTTAGACTAACTTAACTTGCTAGTCAACACATTTTTTTACACCTCAGACGTCTGATAAATGCTTTATCTTAAACAGAGACATAAGACAAGAGTGAATAAAAAGTTCCCCTCTTTTCTTACATTTTATTTCATTTTTAAGCTTTTTTTTTTCATTGCCCAAGTTGCATACTTAATATACTAATGTTTTTCTTTCATTGATTTGTTTTTAATTAATGAAAAACTAGCATAGGCTTTTGGTAAATACTTTAATTTTGTTAATAATTCCCTAGGCTTGTTTTGTTAGATTATATGAGTCTTAGAATTAATCACATAAGATAACATTTGGAGATCATTTTAAGCAGTGAAATCAATGAAAATGTGGAAAAGGTATCACTACATAGACATCAAAAAGGACACTTCTTTACATTGCGAGCTAAAAGAAGGCAGAGCCCCTTTGTTTCACTTCAGCTGGGAATGTGTGTTGGGTGACTACTCAGTTTTCTTTTGCCACTCTGCTCATGACCTCGAAAGCACCATAGGTATCGTTTTGTTTTGTTTTGTTTTGTTTTGTTTTGTTTTGTTTTTGTTACAAATAAAATTCAGCAAGTAGGCAAAATTGTCAATACGGAATCCGTGAATGAGCATTAACTCTTAACTAGCTTTTCAATATATGAAAAGTTTAGAGGTATTTTGTTTGCTTTTTAAAGAACTTTAATCCAGCTAAACCATCCCTCAAGCCTCCTCCAGAACTCTTCTATTTGGTTTTTTACCATAAAGGCTTAATATAATCATCTTTTAATCCCAGGAGGTTATACAATAATGATAAACTGTAATTAGTTGACAACTCTGCCAGACTTTATAAATTCCTTACCCACGTGGACAACAACATAATAATTTTTTGAGGGGAAACAGTTCAAGATCTGTGACAGACTGACTACCAATATATCAAAATAATAATTAAAATGAACTTGAAAACAGCTTCTCTAAGAAGAAAATACCTAAAAAAGAAATACAATCTTAGGTCTTAATGGAGATTGCAAATGCCAGAATTCATTCATATTTTCAAATTATCTCCAAAATTACCATCATACATTTCAAACAGTCGAATTAATGTTATAAAAATAGCATTAAACTGGAGTCAATTTTCACGATATACAGAATTTAGTGGTTCCAAAACTATAGTGATTTATTTTGAGCACTGTCTAGTACCCTTCTCAGTATGATCAAAGGACTTGAAACTTTTCTTAAGAATTGGTTTGCCCTGGCTGGTGTGGCTCAGTGGATTGAGCGCCAGCCTGCAAACTGAAAGGTCACTGGTTAGATTCCCAGTCAGTGCACTTGCCTGGGTGGTTGGCCAGGTCTTCAGTTGGGGTGTGCAAGAGGCAACCAATGGCTGTTTATCTTGCACATCAGTGTTTCTCTCCCTCTCTTTCTCCCTCTTTTCCCCCCCTCTCTAAAAATAAATAATTTTTTTTAATTATTTAAGAATTGGTTTTAATGGAATTTAACTTTTGCTATTTTCATTTAAAATCATTGTAAGCGGTCCTGGCTAGTGTTGCTCAGTTGGTTGGAGTGTCATTCTGTAACTGAAAAGTTGTGGGTTCAATTCCCACTTAGGGCACATACCTAGGTTGTGATTGTGTTTCCGAGTCCAGGCAGGGTCCAGGAGCTTACATTCCCAGTCCGCACATGTACAGGAGGCAGCCAGTTGATGTCTCTCTCCCTTCTCTCTCTAAAAAGCAATGAAAAATAGTCCTCAGATGAGGATTAAAAATAAAATAAGCAAATTATTGTAAGCATTTATAGCTTTAAACCAATTAGTTACATCTTAACTCTCGTTTCATTAAAACGAGTGATAATGGTAAAGGCACACCCTCTAGTAACCACTATTCCTTCTATCTCTGATTTTGGCTATTCTGAGTACCTCATATAAGTGGAATCATACTTATTTGTTCTTTTTGTTTTTGGCCTGTTTCACTTACCATAATGTCTTCAGGGTTCATCTGCGTAGCTTGTTACACAATTTTATTCCTTTTTAAGAGAATAATATTCCACTACACATATACCACATTTGGTTCGCTAGCAGGTGATGTTTTTTCAATGCAAAGAAAACAAGGCACATTTTTGCCCCACAGTCATTTTTTAAATTGCTTATTTGGGGGAAGAACAAAAAATCATTGACTGCATATTCTGTTGTAGTTTGGCAGGAGCTGAAGTGAAATCATCCATCCTTGGCACGTCAGCCAAATTGTAGTATTGCTGGTGAAAATTCCTTTGCCTGCCATGTATTCTCATTATTAGAATTCAAGTTAATTCTGTACTTCCTAATTACGTTACTGTTTCATAGTCACTGGATTCTAACTTACCTTCAGAAATGCTGTTTTAGAAAAGGAACTGATGAAGAAAATTCTTAAGTACAATAGTTGTAAACTTAGTTGTTAGTTAACTTTAATTTTAAAAGTTTGTGTTATTCTCAGTGTCACTTCTGGTTATGTACTTGAATTACAGACATAGCAATATTATTTTGGATTGGTAGTAAGTTGGTAAGAGCACAGACTGCTAGGCAGCTATATGACCTTGGCCAAGCTATTTAACCTCTCTGCACCCATTTTCTCATCTGTTCAAGGGTTTGATAACTACCTACTGCCTAGCATTAGATTACATGACTACATCGAAGATACTGTGTGGCACATAAGTAGGTGCTCAATAAATGTTACCTGCTATTTGATTTTAGAAGTTTTTATTTTATATCTGGTTTTCTTGCAGAATTCATAATGCACTTAAAGGAATCCCAGATGATCGAGATGGGCTGTTTGACACAATCCAGCGCTCTAAGAATCACTATCAAAAAAGAGCATACCAGTGTATAAAATGTATGGTGGCTCTCTTTAGCAATTGCCCTGTTGCTTACCAGATTTTGCAGGTGAGGGTTTTTTCTTAAAATTTTGCAGAAATCTGAATCAGAATTAAAGAATCTGTTTTAAAAGAATAGAATCACCCTGACTGGTGTAGGTCGGTTAGTTGGGTATCATTCTGCAAAACGAAAGGCCACTGGTTCCATTCCCAGTCAGGGCACATGCCTGTTTTGCAGGTTCAGTCCCTAGTCGGGACATATACAAGAGGCAACCAACAGATGTTTCTCTCCCTCTCTTTCTCCACGCCCCCCGCCCCCCACCCCTTCCCCTGTTATGAGAATTCGGAGTTCTTACCTTAAGTTAATTTTGAAAATTATTCTGAAACCTTTTGTATATATAGTTTTATTTTCTTTTGAAGGGCAATGGAGATCTTAAAAGAAAGTGGACCTGGGCAGTGGAGTGGCTTGGAGATGAACTTGAAAGACGACCATACACTGGCAATCCTCAGTATACTTACAACAATTGGTCTCCTCCGGTGCAAAGCAATGAAACATCAAATGGTTATTTCTTGGAGAGATCACATAGTGCTAGGATGACACTTGCAAAAGCTTGTGAACTCTGTCCAGAGGAGGTAAAAAAAGCCACCAGTGTGCAGCAGATAGAAATGGAAGCAAGCAAAGTAATTCTTTACTTTATAGGCCAGTGTTTATGTATTAATGATAGTGTAAAAAAATATATGTTGAGGTGATGTTTGCATAATGTTTATTACATATGATCTTAACTGAGAGAGCCTTCTTCAAGAGAAGCTTCTGTAAAGTTGCCTGAAATGTAGTATTTCTAAGAGAACCAAATTAGGATTCTTTTTCAGTTGCTTTAATTTGTTTATCTTCAGTAAAAGAAAAGTTGTTAGTCAGCTTTATAGATTTCTAAAAATTTATTTCAAATAGAAAAAGTTAAAAATAAACTTGAATTTGCCTACATAATTCTTTATCTTTAAATATTTAAAATTAGGAGCCAGACGACCAAGACGCCCCAGATGAGCATGAGTCGCCTCCACCTGAAGATGCCCCATTGTACCCCCATTCACCTGGATCTCAATACCAACAGGTAAATAGGGGTCAGTTTTGTTTTTCTTCCCTAGAACCAATATTTATGCTTTATTTCAAGAATGGCCGATTTTTGTTGTTGTTGTTGTTATGACTAAAGTAATAGAGGAATTACCTAGACTAGCTTTGGGGCATGATCAAAAAAGGAATGGTTAGAGTGGAGTCATGATTGGCCTGTTAGAACTGGCCTCTGGTGTTTTCCTAGTCAAATAGGTGCCCCTCTTTTACTAGTACTGAAAGTTGGTAAAACTGATAATTCATGTCAATATAAAATGATAGTATTTAGTACAAAGGATTATGACATTCCCTGTTAGGCTTAGTCTGGAAGACTAAGATGTGGCAATAAAGAAAGAATCTCTTGGTTACTTAGCCTAACCAAAACTTCCATGACAGTAAAAAATTGTTGAAAAAACAAGAATCAAGTATTTGACAGAGCTCCATAAAAATTTCCTATAAAATCAATAACTAACTAAATAAAATTAAGATGAAGAAACTTTCTAAATGAGAGCTGCTCTTTCTAAAACCCAAATGTGACTAATTCACATCTTTGGAGGCAGTGGGTCACAAACAAGCATCAAAATCCCCTGGTGAGCTTGTTATAGCAGAGTATTGGTCCCCACCCAGAACTTCTGACTCAGTAGGTCTCAGGTGGGATCTAAAAATCTACATTTTTTCAACAAGTTCCCAGGTGATTCTGCTTCCAGTCTAGGAACCACACTTTCAGAATTATTATTTAAGGCATTCTTTGTTATGTTTCAGGGTGGAAACAGAAGCATGTTGAATAGTTAGAAAATATATATTTGATATTTATTTTCATAATACAAATTATAAAACATAAATGGAAAAATCTTGGCTGATGGGAATATACAGAAAAGTAAAGATTCAGGGGTTAAAGGCTAAGGAACAAAATCCATACTGAGAGAACTCATGTATTAATCATGCTTCTTCCACATTGTTTTATTTTCATTAACATCGTTTTGTGTTCAGGGTTATTGCTCATACAGATGTCATATGATTAATTATATTTAAGCATATGGAAGTTTCAAGGTGCTTGGAAGAGTAAGAATAGATGTGTTTTGGCTCACAAATCATCTTTTTGTGAATATTCTGACCACGAGCAATAACAGGCTGTGATCCCTTATTTGTCAGACTTGGATCTAAATAATTTTTGGCACTAAAAATCACTTTGGCCACAGATTTTATACAGACCTGCACTGCTCTTATTTGGTGCTCTGGGGGTTTGCATTTAGGCCAGCTTTTCCATTTCAGATGCCTTTCCCCCTACCCCACCCCCACCCCCACCATTAGGCCAAACATCTTTATTATTTATAAGTCCCAGGAATGAAGGAAATGATTACATTCTCAGTAACTTCAACCCACGATTATAAAGTTTAAGATTAATAAAAAAAAGCTTTAACATGCCTATCTCTTTTCCCTTCCCAGAATAACCATGTGCATGGACAGCCATATACAGGCCCAGCAGCACATCACATGAACAACCCTCAGAGAGCTGGCCAACGAGCACAAGAAAATTATGAAGGCAGTGAAGAAGTATCCCCACCTCAGACAAAGGATCAGTGAAATGCACATAATTAACTGGTTCCATCAAGACTGTGCACCCAGGCCTTACAGTCCAACCTTTTTCTGTGTCTGGCTAATATTTAAAACTAAAAAAACTATTCCTAATCAACATGGAGTGGAGAGTTTATTCACTGTCTTATCTGCAGAAATTTGCTGTCCATATATAACCCGCCTGCAGTGGAAAGTGTATAGTGTTTTGTAATAAATGGCCTGATGCTAATGTGTAAATGGCAAAGGTGTATATAGTATATTAATGTTTGACTGTTAATTCTTAAGCAAGAAACTTTTTTCTTGATGAGACTCACAAATCTACAAAAACTACAAAAGTTAATTTTCTTGTTATACCCATTGCACTCTCTAGCCAGTGTTGCCTGCCTCATGGCAGTTGGATCAACTCCTTTACAAAAACAAAAAATAAACCAACAGCAACAAAACAGAGCCCATCCATGTCAACCACACCAATAGTTTCATGTTAATTCTTTGCCACTGGAGTCAGTTTTATTAATGATCAATGTAAGGCTGGTAACCTTTAAATTATTTGGTTGATGTGGAAAATTGGTGATGTAACATTGTTTCTAGATCTTTTTCATTGCCTTTTTATTCTGATATTAGGTTAATCATTTTGAAGCTATAGTTATGCTGTAACATTTAGCATGGCTTCACACCAGGTTAGTGTAGCCAATGAGGAAAAATTACCATAATGACAGCAGTTGTCCCAGTGTGACAGCTGTATTGCTCAGCTTTTCCTTCTTACACCTAGAATATAAAATAGAAAACAAGGGGAGAAATGTGACAAACAGGCGGTTTTCAGTTAGTTACACATATGTTGCTTACATTTAATGTTTGACAGTACAATTTCTGGGTGGGATAAAGAATCTTAAGTATCAGTAATGGGACTTTTAAAAGATTTAAAACAAATATGCAAAAATTTGCTATGCCAGGATGCTTGGAGCCTAATAGAAGACTGTATTTGGTATGCTTGTTTTGTTTCTTTGGTAGAGCTTATTAGGTGAATCTTCTAAAACTTTCCTTCTGCTGGATCCCAGAGAAGTGGAAGTCCTCAGAATCCCACAGTGCTTGGTGCACCACTGTACCAAGAGGTCTGGCTGAGTTTCTGCTCAGTCAGTTTTACTTGAAAGCAAGAATTGTCCTAGCTCCTTTTCCATTATTCCAAAAAAATTAAAGCAGGGTCTAATTAAAAAGGAAACTACTGGTTAGTTAATATAATTGAGGTATCATAATTTCAGAATAAACATTAAAGACAAAGAACTCATCAGTCAATACTGTATTTAAAAGAGAATTGGTAACTTGAATGTGTGTAATTATTTGGAACATGTCTAAAAACCAAATGCCCCTGCAAACAGATACAGTCCATCCTATTCTATTTAAATATTTTGCTGTTTTATTTTATAGAAATTATTTTGCTGAATTCACAAATAGAATTTGATTTAAGAAGAACTTTTTGTCCTGTGGTGTGTTTTTGGTTTTTGTTTTGTTTTTTGTTTTGTTTTTTGTTTTTTTTTGGTTACTTACTTTTTGTCCTTTGTTTTGTTTTTTAATTTCCTGAAGGACTGCATATTAAAATTGTTTCTGTGCATAGCATGCCAAGGCATGCCACTGAATTCAGGACTTTAGTCACGTTGAGTTTTTGTGCACAGAAAGATTTGATCTTCCGCCCTTCACTCAAGATTTAGAGAAAACAGGATGTTGACACTGTAAAAGTTTCCTAACATAATCAGTCTTGTACTTTTTGTATGTTTTTTATATACATGTATATTTAATGAGCACAAGCTTGGTTGTATTTTTTTAAAGTTCAGTTAACAGGAAAATGTTTTGTCAAAAAGGCTATAGTTGGAACTGAACAAAGCAGAAACAAAATTGAGAATTGCTTTATTTTGTGATTAAAGGGGGCAGGTATTTCAGATAAAGCTTTGGGTATCTTATTCACAGTACTCTGTAGTCAATCTATGCTTCTAGATTTTCTGTAATACTAAGAAATTTTGACACCAGAATAGGTCCTATTTTTTTGTTTTGTTTTGTTTTTATCTTAAGTATATATTACATCTGAATTTGGAATTTGTTAAGTTTGAATGAAAGTTGGACACACTGCTTGCAATTCCAATTGGTAATTTTAATTTAAAAGTTCCTCAATTCCAAGCTTCCTTAACAGTAAGCAAAATAGGTTAACTTTATTTGGACAAGTTGCTATCATTAAATACATCATCTCACCACCTGAGAGGTGATTTTTTTTTTCATTTCCCACTCCATAATAAATGTAATGTACTTAATATAGAACTTTAATGACTTGACATTTTAATAGGCTGTGAATTTTTCTTCTTGGAGGGAGATCCCACCTTGATTGCTTTCAATTTACAAGTCCCTTTGTGCCAGGTGAGGGTTTTTTAATCATTTTTCCATCCATTTGAGGAAGAGTGGTCTGTGCTGTGACCAGGATGAAGGGAAAGTGAACAGAGTTATTTTTTGTTTGTTTGTGCAAATTATTTTCTATATTTAACTCTTAAACAAGCATTAATGTATAACCGGAAATTTTAAGATGCATGTTATTGTAAGAGCAACATAGTGGTGATTTTAAGGTCTTTTTCTGAACATAAATGGCACATTTTAAACTTAAAAGTCTTCAAAGTGCCTAAAGATTATTTACCCCTCGACTGATTTCTTGAGCCATATAAATATTTCCTACTTTAAATGTTTGTTGTGGAATCGCTAGTCTTCCTTTCGAAGAAGTATCCCCAGAATTCTAAATGGCATGATTACTTTATAGCAGACAGTAGAATCTGTTAACATAAAGACTGAAGATATTTTCATTGTTAATCTGTGTGAACAAGGGCTTTGCCCTGTTGAATATAAGTATTTTAGTGCACAACTTGGTAAAACCATATTGCTGCTGTTTCTAAGCCCTCCACCAACCAAATTTTCATCTTCAGCATTGTAGAGGCAGAAGTAAGAACATAATCATATTTGGGGTTTTTGTCTTGTTGATTTTTCTCTCAATGATAATTTCCCAACCTTGTGTCTTTTAGCTCTTATGTATACAAATTTAGAATTATTAAAATGTTTTATATTTTTTCATGATTAACTTTTATTAGTGAATGATAACAACTTAAGTATTTAATACTTGTAGTGGTAAAAAGATGATCCTTTTTTTATTTGAATTACATTTGTAAACGAAAGCAGCAGTCTATGAATATTCAGATGACTACTCCAAAATAGGGTTGTTTTTTTTTCCCTTTTTCTTTTTTTTAAGGATTTTTCCAGCTTACGTTCTCCCATGAACTCTGCTGAATTTTGTGGTTAATTTGGTGGATATATCCTGCCTTATTTAGAATTATAACTGGATAAGAAAATTGCCTTTTCATTATAAGTGCCCAATTTTGGTCTCTAGTTTGAAGGTACTACATACTGCCGAGCAAGGAGAACACTTTCCTCCCCCCAGTTTTTGTGTCACTGAAAAAAACCATTCAGTACTGGTTTCATAGTAGGGCTCAACCGAAATTGGTCCTGCACCTATGTGAGTATATAGTGTTTAAAACTAAGGTTTGGGGTGTGATCATTCACTACAGAAGTGCTAAATGTATTGACTTGCTGCCGATTGTTTTTCTGACGATTTAATTGTTGGCAAAATGTAGCACTTTTCCTCCAAATTTATAAGTATAAGAAAAAAGGGGGAAAGGTACACCATGTTTTAAACTTGGAAATGAGTGAAGTTTTTTTTTTTATTTTGAAATCCAGATTCTCAAAAGGAAATTTCACCACCCAGATCACACACTTTCTCAGCCTTTTACAAGCCAAGACTGACTGAAGATTGTCCAGTTCCTAAGATTTAGCACATATACAAAAATAAAACTTTATAAATTAAATTTCGGTTTTCCCTTTTATTTATTAAAATAAGAATTTTAAATGGAAGGTAAATTAGAGGTGTAATAGATTTGAACAGAACTTGGAAATGTTTACAGGTAGAGTGAATATGCCCTCTATATTAATAGCATATTCACATCTAAGCAGTTTAAAAATTGAGTTGTGATCTAATTGCTTATCTGTTCATTCTAAAACCAAGATTCAGTGAACACTTTGGTGTTTTAAAGTTAGTTTAAATAAATAATGAGCAATAAAGCAGGGTACATGTTTTGATGGGAGTTAAGTGAAAATGTACTTAATTGTCTTGCAAATTCCATCTGCTCTGCATTTTAGTATCTGAAAAGTAATTGTTGCCTTGTTCCAAAGAAATGTGACTTCCAGAGAAACCTGTTTGGTGCTTCCCTAAAGTGTTACTGTAAGGACTACTAAAGGAAAACATCCCAGGTATAAAAACATAATCAGAAGACCAGTATTTAACAATCTAGTGTTCTGCATTTTGGGAAACACCAGTTGGATTAAACTTCTGAAGTTTTTTGTGGGTTTTTTTTTTTTTTTTTTTTTTTTTTTTTTTTTTTTTTTTTTTTTTTTTTTTTTTTTTTTTTTTTTTTTTTTTTTTTTTTTTTAGCTATATGAACATACCTACCTGAAGGGAAATTTGCAGAGCCACCAATATTTTGAACTGTGTAGTCATAATCTGATCATTTATAAGTAGATAACAGCTCTGTCAGGCTAACCGGCGTGGCTCAGTTGGAGTTTCAATTCAGTCATTGGGATGTATTTAAGTTTTGGGTTTGGTCCCCAGTCGGGGTGCCTATTAGAGGCAACCAGCCTACCAATGTCCCTCCTTCCCTTCCCCTCTCAAATCAATAAGCATGTCCTTAGGTGAGGGTTAAAAAATATGTATTCCTCAAAGCTGGGGTTACATAAAAGGTTTGAATGACTCATTTTCTTTAAGTATGTAAACTCTCAAGGGAAATGTTCTTAAACCACACCAACAAACTTTCCTCCATAAAACAATTCAGACCTATATAAAAATTAGTTATTTCAAAGGTATTCCACTTAAACGTACAAAACTCAAGATTAAAATGGGAATGATTTTAGCTATCTGCAAATGTGATCTGATTATCCATCATAAAAATACACTGTGTTTCATCAAATCAAAGACACCATCCTACTATAAGGTGCACCAGTAAGCAAAACCACTGGCTTTAGGGGATATTGAAATGTGGGGAATCCCATTCGGTAGTAATCTGTGTCATGGTGAATATTTTTTGTATCTTGAAATAGAAGTTTTTCATTGTCTTCTCACATTGCTTATTTTTTCATTAACCTAGTGGAATACAGAAACCCTATTTTTATGTGTAATTAGGAACAAAGCTGGCTAGTTTACAAGTGCCTGATGGAACTGAAAGTGAAGAATCACCAAACTGTTAATGGAGCACCCTGTATAAACGGTCCTCTTGAGATAGTTCTGTGTTGTGGCCTCCAGTTTTCACATACGTTATAGTTAAGACACGAAGTAGACTTTCTGGCTCCACCAGAAAGTGGAGCTGCCTGAGCTGTTGCCCGTCATACGTTAGGAGCATAACAACTGGCTTTCCCATTCCCACCACTACCTCTCTCCCCAAACGTAGAGTGGGGGCCGCCTTTCAAGATAAGAATTGTATTCATTTTCTTCTTTTCAACTCTACAGATGTAAAAATACTGAAAACGGAAGGTTTGGTACTGGACAGAGTATTTCCATGAGTTGTTTGCATGAGGATTAGAAAGATATTCTCAGTATTGCTATAAATCATCTGCCATTCTGTCTGGTTCTAATCTAATTCTCCCACACCCATTAAATACACCTTTGGAATTCAGAATTAAAGATAATTTGGGTTTTAAATCGGGTGTTTTAGGTGGGACCAGAGAAGGAATCATTTGCATCGTGAGGCTCAGAATCTTCACCTTAGACCTTCCGAAAGGCTGCCTAAACTGTGAGCAAGAGGAAGCATTTGCAGGGTGCCAAGGAAATCAGTCAATACTCGGGGCTCGGTGTGTGTTGACGAAAAGCCCTTCATAGCTGATCCATTTTGGATGTGTCCCTGACATGGTTCTTGATGTAAATGTGTGTGTTCTGTTGGGTGAACAGGGAAACAGCTTTTTCAAGCTGTTAAAAATCAGAAATCTAGGTGGTGACTGAGAATACTAATCAGAAGTACTAGTAATTACTCCTTTCGGCTATCAGCAAAACTGGCCTTATGCAATTCCCAAGTCTGTTTAACCTGTCTTCCTTAGGAAGTCTGATAAAGACAAGACCATGAGCTATAGCTACTACGTTTTAAACACCAAGCTGATGGTTAGCCTTCTCTATTGCCCCAAGGTTGGGGGTTTTAATTAAAAAGCGAAAACCAAAAATTGAGATTTGCAGTAAAATACGAACATTTGCCCTTCTAATAGCCACTGAAACTTGGTTTAGTAATTGTCGCTAATAAGTGCTAGATAAACAAGATGGTGGCTTCTTGTTTAGTACTTACTCATTCCAGCTTTAGATACTTGAAATAGGCTTCTTACACTGAAGTGAGCAGATTGTCACAGGGAAAAGAATCCAATATACTGTTGTGAAAGGCGTTCGGGCTGGAGAATGTAGTGTTGAATAAAACCTTGCCAGTCGTGGTAAGATAGAATGGCTACAGGCTGTCCCTGTCATTGTATTTTTGTCTCTAGAAAGGCACAGTGCCAAGTAACCAAGAGCAACACTCAAATTTTCCGACGCTTTCAGCAGTAATAATTTATCAATATGCAATTCACATTTAAGTTTTTAATTGCCTTTGCACCATGCCAAAATGTGATAGTCATTGCAAAAGTCAGTTTGAGGCTAAAAAGTAAGAGGAGTAATCAATCATTTAGATCTCAGGGAAGCTGGTTTAACACTAAAATTTTTAAATACTTCCTTTAACGTCACAAATGAACTGCAAATGAAAGGCTAGAACTAAAGGAGACATAACGTACCTGAATTTTTCACTAAATACTGAAATTTGCCGTTAGGCTGGTTTAAGAGCAGTTGTTAAAACTCGGCCTTCTAAATTTGGCTACTAAATGGGGGGAGGGTGTCAAGGTTTGTTTTTGTGTTCTGAATTTGTTTATGAATGTCTACGCTAAATCTGAAAAGTAGTATTTTTGTGTCGACTTAAAAAGCCAGCTACCTAAAATAATATATTATTCCATATTTTAAATTATGCTGTACATCCAGTGCAGTAGTTCTTTGCCATGCATGCAGTGTGTGCTCCCTTTGAGGAGCAGCTTTTGTGATGAATTTCATGTGGAGTTACACTTCGAAAACTAAAATATGCCTTTTACTTTTTCTTAGCTCCAATTTGAAAATAAGTACCTTGAAAAGTAGCTCAGGCAAGGGCTTTCTTGTAGCCGCTACTTGGAATGAAGAAAAAGTGCTGACGTGCTCTTCAAAAAACACAGGTCCATGGGGAAAAGAAAATGGCACTTAGATTTTCAGGTGACAGTAGGATTTACCCTGACCCAGCACCAATCCATGTGGCTTCCTCAGCACCTTTAAAGTTGGATGGTGCTGCGACCTGCAAACCAAAGGGTCACAGGTCAGGGCACATGCCTGGATTGCAGGCCAGGTCCCCAGTAGGGGGCATGCGAGAGGCAACCAGACATTGATGTTTCTCTCCCTCTCTTTCTTCCTTCCCCTTTCGCTAAAAATAAATAAATAAAATCTTTTAAAAATAACAAAAACGTTGAATGGCACCCCAACAGTACGACCCAGCAGAATTGGGCCTGTGAGCTCTGTGTTCTTGCCCAGTCAGATAACAATGCCTAGAACTGATAAAGCAGCCTTACCTGTGTATAGTTCTTGAGTTTGATCTCCACAATGAATGTTTTCCCCCATTAAAAAATAAAAAAACTTGTTTATTCACATTAAATACTACCATGGCAATTTTGATTAAAGGTGCATCTCCTTATCAAGCTTTCTGAAACAGTCTGAATTTAAACTGCACATTGGTAGCCTCAGGGCAGGAATTTCTCTCATTTGCATTTCACTCTGGTCTTTGTTAAAATGAGTTTTCATCAGAAGTTAATTTTGCTGTACCGACCACTCGGGAATAATACTGCAAAGATGCTCTGGGCACTGAAGAAATAAATTAATGTAAAGAAAGGAGGTGAGGATGGCTATCAAAACTGAAGCACAAGTGCTATGGATGATGTGCACTTCTCACTCAAATTATTTTGATAATGCCTTAAATTGCATTCTGTCCCAGTTGCACTCATGATTTGAATATGGGGGATCGGGTCCCAACTGGGTCACTGGAAAGCTCTGGTCTCTGGTTGCCAAGTGCACAGTCATTAATCATGTATACAAGTCATTTGTATTCTGTCAGAGAAATGCTAGCGTTGGGCATGTCCTTGCTGGGGTTTTTCAGATGTACTTGTGCCTTTTTATTATATAAGAATAGCTGGCTTTCTTACAAAAAGCAACTTTCATGTTTAAAGAAAAGCAACCAGTAAAAATCTCTCAGCTTAGATTTAAAATTGAAAAATCAGCCCTGGCTGGTGTGGCTCAGTGGATTGAGTGCCAGCCTGCAAACTGAAAGATTGCCAGTTCGATTCCCAGTCAGGGCACTTGCCTGAGTTGCGGGCCAGGTCCCCAGTTGGGGACACACAAGAGGCGACCAATTGACGTCTCTCACACTGATGTTTCTCTCCCTCTCTTTCTCCCTCCCTTCCCCTCTCTCTAAAAATAAATAAATAAAATCTTTTGAAGAAAGAAGAAAGAAGGGAGGGAAGGAGGGAAGAGAGGAAGATTAGCCTGGCCATGTAGCTTGACTGGTTAGAGCCAAGGTTACTGGTTCCATCTCCAATCGGGCCACGTACAGGAGTCAACCAGGATGAATACATAAATAAGTCGAACAACAAAAATTGATCCTTCTCTCTCTTCATCTCTGCTCTAAAATCAAATTTTTTTTAACTTTTAAAAATTGGTAGGTTTAGGACTACCCGTAAATAAAATCTTACATTGAGCCTGGTTACCTGGATAGGTTGATACAACCCACAGTGTTTTTTATCGTTGGCTTGTATTTACTTTTTTCTTTAGTATCTTATTCAGATTTTGAACATATACACACTTAAGGAATATTATTTTGTCCAACTTTAGCCACTTTTCTTTGTTTGAATTGATTTTCATGGAAAATGACTGAACTCTGCTATTCCCACGCTCCTGTGGACTTGAACTTGCTTTCCTTTTCTAATGTTATAAAATCAATAAACCGGCAAGGAAGGACTGCAATCGTCCTTAGCACAGGCCTGGAGCCAGACAAAAAGATCAGGGACACTTCACAGGAGTACCAGCTGCTCACTAGGTCTCCAGCTCTGCTCGTGCAGTAAGTCTTTCCACATCAGTGAAGCTGTAAACAAGTCATAGGATAAGAAAACTTTACATTGAAGAGAGGGGAATCTTCTCAATTTCGGCTATTCACTAAAGTGTATGTATGACACTGTTGGGCATGTGACGTGTCCCAGCAATAAGTATGTGTGACACTGGAACATGACAGGTGTCCTAGGAATACCTGATGAGTTCTACTCAGTTGGGTCAAGAACCTGCCCAACCTCAAGCAGGCCAGCCTCACTGGCCCACTCATCCTGAATATAGTCCTGAAAGCTGGGACTTGGAAGGCCCCTTTCAACTGGGAAGTTCTGATCTGTTACAGGATCACTCTTAAATTTTAAAAGAAGTAAAATACAGCCCAGTCTTAGAAGCCATAAAATATGCTTGATAGAAAGCCAAAGATGGCCATAAAAATTTCCTGGTCTTTATTAATTAGTTTCAGCTACTTGGTACCAAGCTGCCATCAAGTAGCAAAGAGAACTATTTAATTTCACTTCCTTATTTCGCTGCTCATCATTTGATTGATGGAAGATTGGGGGGGGGGGGGTAATGGCAAAAATAATAATATTATTAAATAGGAGGCAAGAACTGAGGGACTTCAAGTGTGCAGCTGGGCCATTGATCCCAAGGAGTGACTTGTGTGCATGTAACGGTAAACATGCGTAGGGCGGCCTTAGAACCGTCACCTTCCCCAGAGGGACTTGATGCTGTCTCTTGGATTACCAGAGGCCATATGTTTACTACACAAATAAATAACGAGCCCAGGAAAAGCCACTTCAAGGAGGCCCTTGAGCAGATGACTGAAAGACAAGACAGAGTCACCTGTGCAAGATCTGAGGGACTGACGATGCTCCATTAGTCCACCCAGCAGCCACTTGCAACTGCGCATGTTAAGCAATCAGGTGTGTTTAGCTGCAGAGTCAACACACGTGGCAGAGTGACCTAATCTCCAATCGCCACATGCCAGTTCACACGAGAAATCCAAGGGCGCATTGATACTCACAGTTCAGCACAGATGGAACTGACCTCCACAGTGAACAATTAAAGTGGGAACAAACACCAGATAGGTAGAAGTTATAACTACTCCCCTAAGGGAAATAATAAGACAAAATGACATCTTTCATTCCTTTGGAAAGACCTTAAACCAAGGTTGCAGCGTCATCGCAGTAATGGGAGAATTAACCACATGATGGCCCACACAAATCAAAACTTAATTCACAAAATGTCCACCTGCCTGGTAAATTATATTCTTATTAACCCTTCTCTTTGCTTGGTGACTGGTCAATTATATTAGGAGTCTTTCCCTTCTTGTGCTCAGGGCTTACACTGTGATTGGCTAAAGTCGATATACCAGGAAGAACTTGCCATGGACCAAAAACAAGCCACAAATGCACCAGGGAAGTAAAGGATCTTAACTGAACGAACCAAATTTATTTCTTCTAATGAAGTTATGAACATTCTATTCAATGTAAAGCATTTTATCAACTGTGTCTTCTTCTATGTCCAGACCAACAGAAGCTAAAAGTAGTGTAAAAAAAAAAAAATCTTTTTTAAAAAGATTTTATTTATTTATTTTTAGACAGAGGGGAAGGGAGGGAGAAAGAGAGGGACAGAAACATCAGTGCGTGGCTGCCCCCCACGCACCCCCCACTGGGGATCCGGCCCGTAACCCAGGCATGTGCCCTGACTGGGAATCAAACTGGTGACCCTTCCATTTTCAGGCTGGCACTCAATCCACTGAGCCACACCAGCCAGGGCAGGAAAAAAAAAATCTTAAAAAATCAAATCTCTTGCTCAATTCCTCCTCCTCTAGGCATTTTAAAATTCACAATCTTTCTGGCATTTATCATAGACTTACCATATGTTAAGCACTATACATCATATTCAATAGAGAAGTTTCTTCCATTCCATATTTTTTGTAATAAAATCATATGTATATTCAGTTGAAAAAAATCACTACTTTTAAAACAAAAAATCATTTTGAGTGGACATGAGAGAAGAAACTTAAAGCTATAAGTGAGATCAGAAGAAAATCTTGTGTACAATTCTATAATATCCAGTCCTACTGGGAAAAAAAGAAAAGATGCTACTGTCTGCTGGACTGCCCTAAGACTGGCAGAAGTGAAGCTCTAGATTGTCTGAGAAGGAAATTCTAGCCCTGGCTGGTGTGGCTCAGTGGATTGAGTGCAGGCCTGCAAACCATAAGGGGTCTCTGGTTCAATTCCCGGTCAGGGCGCATGTCTGGGTTGCGGGCCAGGTCCCCAGTTCCAGGCACGAGTGGCAACCACACATTGATGTTTCTCTCCTTCCCTTCCTTGCCTCCTTCCCCTCTACTTAAAAATAAAATAAATATAATCTTTTAAAAAAAAAAAAGAAGGAAATTCCATTTCTACTGAAATGCCGCTTATAGATTATGCTGTAACCTAAGCTACTAACATTTAAAACTTCAGCTTTAAAATTGCATGAGGATCCTAGTCTATGTTGTCAAATGTTTTGACCCAGTTTTCAAAGACTTTAAAAAGACCTTGTTCTTGTTATAGTAACGATTTATACTAGATTAAAAGGATTGGATCTGCATATGCACAGACACACTGCTAGTTTGTTTTTTTTTAAGTATGTGAGCTAATATGGTTTTTGGCATTGTATAGGGTGAATTATAAGTATACACAGACTGGCTTTTGCAAGGAAGTGGTGCTTCAAAGGGCTGGTACTGGGCAGGCTGAATGAGGAAAATTTAGGGAGCTTTTTTAAAAACATTCAAATTCTGGGTCCCACTCCTGGAAACTGAGTATAGGTGTGGTCTTCCCAGGAAGCTAACTTTTTTTTTAAGTTCCACATGTAACTGCAGTCGGGCTTGAAACCATTTCCATAATACACTGTTGTTCTTTTAAAAAGGTGTGGTCAGGGTGGGGCGGTTGCCAAACTTTAAAACTATAGAAAAGTATACAGGCAAATATAATACCCATGTACCTATATTACCCAGAACTGGCATATTTGCTTCAAGTATTACTTTCATTAAAAGAAATCAGGTATTCTGCCCTGGCTGGTGAGGCTCAGTGGATTTAGTGCCGGCCTGTGAGCCAAAGGATCACCAGTTCGATTCCCAGTCAGGGCACATGCCTGGGTTGCCAGGTCCCCAGTTGGGGGCACGCGAGAGGCAACCAATTGATGTCTCTCGCACACATTGATGTTTCTCTCCCTCTCTTCCTCCCTCCTTTCCCATCTCTCTGAAAATAAATAAATAAATAACTTTTTCAAAAGATCAAGTATTAAAGCCCTGACCAGTGTGGCTCAGCCAGTTGGGCGTCATCTCACAAAGGGAAGGGTTGCAGGTTCGATTCCTCATAAGGGCACATGCCTGGATTGCGGGCTCGATCCCTGGTTGGGATACATACAAGAGGCAACCAATCAGTGTTTCTCTCCCACATTGATGTTTCTCTCCCTCTTTTTCTTCCTCCCTCTCCCCATCTAAAAAATAAAGTTAAAAAAAGTCAGATATTACAATAAAGTCTCTGTGTCCCCTGTCCTCATTCCCAGTCCCTTCTCCTGCTTCAGAAGCCACCACATTTTGTAATCGTGCCCAGCCTTGCTGACAGATGGCCAGTTCAGGATACTGCAGCTAGCAGAGGCTGGGGATTTCACAGGGAAAACTGGAAGTCGTGTTTCTCCAGAGAAGGACCAGAAGGATCTTACTTAAGGAATTCCAAGAAAATAGAAAAAGATTTGGTAAATTCAAGAACATCAGTAATGTACTGCTTGTGTGAGCAAAACCACCATAGCGTAATATTTTCTAAGCAAATGTGTCGAGGTCCAAAGGAATTGATGGTGTTTCTCCAGAAGTGGTAATGGGGTCCTGGTTTGATTGCTGTTCTCCCCCATGGGTACGGAATATAACGTGACAACTTTGCATCATTTGTGGAACAAGATTTCTAGTCATCCGATTTTTCTCACCTATGGTTCAAGTGCCATGAGCAAGAAGAGGATGGCTTCTGTGTCTGTCCAATTTTCTTAACAAAAGGAAAGTACTGAGCCTCAGCTTTGCAACTAGGGTGTTTTGATTCTGCCCGAGACAATTCCTCTAGGTTTATGCCTGCAATCCCAGCAGCTCAACTTTGCAGTGTTCCCCGAACAAAAAAATGACAAATGAAATAGCACGTTAAGCCATCTGTTCGCGTTGGTGCATTTTGCCTCTGGTGTTTATAAACCTGTTTCAATAAAAAGCAAAAACAAAGCCCAGAGTTTAGCACAAAGCATGGCTGGGTGAGCAGCCAAAAGTAAATTCCATCTCAGAGAGAAATACAACATAATTTTATTTTTATCCAAGATGTTTTGGTATATGTGTGATTTGCTTTACAGCAACCAATGCAGTGTGCTTAGTATTACAGAGGTACCTCTCCTTTCTTCTTTTTTAAGTAAGATTTTATTTATTCACTTTTACCGAGAGGAGAAGGGAGGGAGAAGGACAGGGAGAGAAACAGCGATCAGTTGTGTTGTCTCTCTTAGTGGGACCGAACCCACAGCCCTGACCGAGAATCGAACCGGTGACCTTTCATTCTGCAGGATGACGCCCAGCCAACTGAGCCACACTGGCTAGGGCCTAAGGCACCTCTCCTTTTTGAAGAAAAGCAAAGAAAATGAGGGGGCATCCCAAGTTCGGCATCGAGTTTTTATGGTTAAGTTTAGCTTTGTTGCTGAAATTAGCAATAAGAATCTTCTGAAACACTGGCTTAACTAGATCCCCCAAGAGATTCTTGGTAATGCTTGGGGGATGATTTTCATGGATGGTGGGTAGCTTTATTTTTCTATTTGCTTTGGAAAATTCCTACGGAAATTTTTTTCTATTTATTCACTAAATGATATCACAAGATAGCAATATATTTTGTCCTTTCTATAAAATAAGACTACACGGGAAGACTGGATTATTTAGTTCTCAGCAAGCAGTAGGACAGCCCTAATCCTCATAGCCCTATGAGGTAGGTGAAATACCCTCATCTTATACATGAAAACATTTCAGCTCCGAGAGCTTCAACAGCTTTTCTGAGGTTGCTCATCAGGGAGAGAGAAAAACTAGAAATTGTGTTGTCTTAAAGTAGTGGTCAAATAAATAAAACAAACATGAAGTAGCATTTGAATGCACTCCATGGCTGATGAATAGCACTGACCGCTGCGGCTCTGTCATGCCATTTGACTGTGCAATCTGTCAGCGTTTAATAATGGAATCTTTCACTTGCAGCATTAGGGACAAAAATACATGTTTTTATTTCTTTGAAGTGATCACTGGCATTTCACAACTGTGTGGATACTATTTGTTGATCAAGTCTACCCCCACGGGATAACTGCTATAGGCCCAGAGGAGAGAATGTTGAGGATGTTTTTGTCCAGAAATGGGTTACACTGTCCTCCAAAGAAAACAAAGGAAAAAATGAGCTTTAAATTTATGCAGTGTTATATGTCAAATCTATTTCAACTTTAAAAGCTGAGCTGCAAGGATTAGGTTATCATTAATAGATTACATTGGTGAATAAAATCAAGTGTTGCATTTTAAAATATGCGACCCCTTTTTCTTCTGCTGTCTACATTTACTATCAAAGCAGAAAATCGAAGGAAATTGCATGAAACTGGAAATGCCGAAAATAAGGGCAACTTCTGTAGCTTTCATGGCCTCTGATAAATGTTGGGCTGCGCAATGCTGCAGGTTCCAGAGACAGCTCCACTCTCAGGATTTTTTAAAATCATTTTTTAACAATGAAAACCAATTTGAGCATTAAGGCCTGTCAGATAATTCTATTGTCTTGCTATGGGAAGGAACATTCTCACCTGAAACTGCTAGCGTAAGGAGATTAATTTTGAAGCATCTCGTAGGTCGTGTGGTTTCTCTGAGGTTTCTGTATCTTATGTCTGTTCCTCCACTGCCATGTCGCTAATAAGGTCCCATATCCACCATCTTGCTAATGTCCTTAGCCTCCCTCCCGTCCTGTTTGTAAGTCCCTCTGCCCTGGGAGAGAGAACACAGCGGGACCTAAATTAGTTCACACGCTTCTGCAGCAATTCAAACCCAGGCAGTTTGACTCTGGGGCCTCTCAGCATTGCAGACCCAATTGTTCGTATCCCAGCTTTCGCCACTTAGGGCCAGCTTGAATGATTTAGTTCGTAGATGCTTCTACCACTCAGTAATTCGAGCTATGACCTGCACATAGAACTCTGCCTGATAACAAAATAAGCACTTATTTGTGTGTACACGGTCTGGTAGAAGTAATACCTCCTTGAGTGTGGTTGGTAGGGTAATAATATGGGTGTAATAATTTATCATTTTAATTTGACCATTTCATCTAAAATGTCACATGGTGTGCTTGAGTGTAATATTGTTATGTCACAGAATGACATACTTATGATTTTGTAATAAAATATTTTGTAATAAAAAGGGGCGTTATTTGTACCGGACCCTGTCTACATAGATATTAAAGCCTCCAAAAATAGTGATTCCAGTAGGTTAACTTTGGGTTCCCTTAAGGGCCTCTCGGGAGGACCTTGCTACCTGGGGACAGCAACCGTTTCGAGCACTGGCCTTTATAGCTACACCTTAGAAACCAGCTGCGTTCTGACTGAAATGTCCAGTTTGCCATGTATTAATGACAAGCAGGATTCTTAATAAGTCGGTTTCTTGTATTAGATCAAAACAGTCTAATTGATTGATCAAAGGAGGAGAAATGAAGCCTACTGCTGGTAATAAATGAATTTATGCCCTTCTATTTAGCTATTCCTTCAACCTGTCAGCTAATTTCTGGGTAAAAAATGAGAAAGTTGCCGCTATGCGACTAGCTCTCAACTACGCCGATATTAACATTTTAGTAACTGGGAAGCAACATCGTTTTCTCATTAGCATAAATCTACTTGATTGCACAGGCGTTTATCCTGCAAGAAAATACATTCCCCCCTGCCATGGGGCTCAAAGCTATTTTCATTTGGAATGCAAACCTTTGCAGCTCATAAACATCATTTTTCCCCTAAATTGCCTCTTGTGGGGGAAAATAAAGGCTGATCGCCACTAATAGAGGTTTTTAGAGCCTACAAGAGGTTCTGATTTGGGCAGTAATAGTTCTGATTAACCAGTTAAGAATAAGTTCTGAGGAGCTAATGTATAGCATGGTGATCGTAGTTAGTAGTGTGGTATTGCACCCTTCACAGTTGAGAGCAAACCTTCAACAGTCTTACCACACACACACACAAAGTTAACTGTGTTAACTATGTGAGGTGACGGATGTGTTAATTATTTAGATCTTAGTAATCATTCCACAGGGTGTATGCATGTTAAATCATCGCGTTGTACACTTTAAATATATGCAATTTTACTTGTCAGTTGTTCCTCAATAAAGTTTAAAAAATTGAGAAGGATAACTGAAGAACGGTAAAACAAGATAACTAGATGAGGAGGCTCCTGCGGGCCCTGGGGGAGCCGCCAGGAGAGGATTTCTAAACCCTGAGCTGGCTCCCAGACCTCATACTATGAGGATTTGTCTGGTCAAAAGGAGCCAGAATGAGAAAAATCGGGACAGCATAGTAAGATTTTGATAAAATAGAATTTGTTCCATTTAAAAGACTGTCCTACGACATTATGTACCTTTGGATCTTTTGACGCTCAAACGTCCATCCTTATACTGTATGATTCCATCTATGTGAAATGTCCAGAACGGACAAAATCATAGAGACAGAAAGCAGATCAGTGGTTGCCAGCGACTGGGAGCAGGGTCATGGGGAGAGGCTGCTAATGGGTATGGTTCCCTTTTGGGGCAATAAAAATGTTTCAGAACCACATAATATTGACGGTTGCACAATATTGTGAAGGCACCTGATGCTACTGAATTGTGCGCTTTAAAATGGTTAAAATCAGCACTGTTTATGCCTGGTTTACTCTGAGGCTAAGATGGCATCCCAGGTCCAGAACCTCACCTCTGAAGAGTATCGGGTGGCTATTAATCATGTGGCATCTTATGAGCTGCCATCAGTGATGCTTATTTATCTATGGCCTGTTATTACAATGAAGACCCGGGAGCACCTCTCTTTGCCGCATTCTTCGAAGACCAAGCGGAGGTGAAGAGGGAACATGCGAAGCAGTTCCTAAGATATCTAAGAAGACACAAGGTAAAATCTGCTTCCGGTGATGAAGAGGCCTGGTATAGATAACTGGGGAACTGGCATACAGGCTCTAGAGTCTGCTCGGGAGGTGGAGAACAAGTTAACGCAGCTTCTGCAAGACCTGAAGACCACGGCTCTGACAACAGTGATAAGGATCTCTTAGGCTTCATGGGAAAGTACCTGGATAAACAGAAGAGGAACACAAGCCATCCAGAACACCAGCTTGTATATCATAAGGGATTAGAAAGCAGGTCCAGCAGGATGACCCACTTAAAAAGCCTGCTCAAGTGTCAGGTAAAGACTAACATCTGAAGGCAACAAAGCAAGTCTTCCCACTGTAGTAGGCCCCCAAATCTACTACTTAAGAAAGTTAATCTTCTCCATTTGATAGGACTGCTTTTCATCACTGTCGTGTGCACAAATAAATCTGGTTTTGCATTAAAAATTTAAAAATAAAAATAAATAAAATACAATGGTTAAAATGGTCCTGGCTGGTGTGGCTCCGTGAACGGAGTATTGGCCTGCAAACCGGAAGGTCACCCGTTGATTCCTGGTCAGGGCACATTCCTGCGTTGCCGGTCAGGTCCCCAGTTGGGGGTGTGCCAGAGGCAACAGATAGATGTTTCTCTCACACCATGATGTTTCTCTCCCTCTCTTCCTCTCTTCCCCTGTCTCCAAAAATAAAGAAGTAAAATTGTTAAAATGGTGTCTTTGCATTATGTTTATTTTACCACAATAACAAAATACAGGTGCGTCCCTGCATGTGGCTGCAAGGAGCTCTCGCGCGCACACACAAACCCCCTCTACCTGGTACACACTAGCTCCATGCACCACCTTCTGCACCCTCTCTGTTTGGCCCGCCCTTTCTGCCACCTATTTAATCCACAGTCAATGAAGTGGCTATTTTTTTTCTTCCCTGTAAAGATGCAGGGCATGTGGTGTTGGCTATAGATACGGTAACCAAGTTCTGTGGGTTCTTTCCCGGTGTGCCTCAGGATGTGTGACTGCAAACTAGCAATAAACGGCTGCTTCCACTATCTAATCTGTCCTGTTCCTTTCTGCCGCTGTATTTAAGGGTACAGCTATAATTTACCAATACGGGTTGAAGAGGAAGCACATGCCTAAGCAAGTTGGGAGAGATCTTAATAACAACCAGAAAACTAACTGCAATAGCCTGTAAAATAGACCAGAGTTAGTTTATGGCAAAATTTTGTGTTTATGAGTGTTATTCTGTGTTGGCTTTTTAAAATAGCCTCATATAGTCCTGTTTATATCGACAGGCTTTGTGTCAAAGCCATGGCCAGTCTTGTGTGTCATGGAGTACCTGGTTTGCGAGGCTCAAAATTTATTATTATCCAGAATGTTCCCTTAAATTTTATTGGGATCAGTGCAGAGGAACAATGTTCACATAGACTTTTCCCACTGACATGGAGTCAAAATGGCGACCAAGCATAGAGTACAGACAATCCCTAATATACAAATGAGTCTCCTTCAGAAGCTGGAAAGTTGGTTGTCTGGGTCTCTGAAAATATTTTTCATATTTTTCTATAGAATCAATGTTGTAAATGCTGGTTAACTTCTAAGCTAACCCATAGAACATATTTAATCTGCAATATATCTGAAATATTCCTATTAATGTAATACGTAATTTCCACATAGGATTATTACATATGATAACGATTACTGTGGCAATATTTAATATTACATATTATAATGATCTCATGAATGAAAGCCTTTCTGGTTTCTGCTTGGGGGAGTCGCTATTTAAACTGAGTACTGCACTAGACCACGGAGGAATTGCACACATGAGCTTCACCCACAAATGGCTATCCCAGGACTCGGTTGCGGAGACTGACAATTGTCATATTCATCAGAGTGATTTTCTCACATAAATCCTTTGCTTCTGCCTCCTCACCACCTCTTCTACCCAGAGATGGGAGCAGAGCTCTGAACAGTCTCCCAGAGTCCTCTCTTATCCCTAAGACCCAGGGGTCAAAGACAAAATGTCCTTGAAATCGTTAGCTATTCCCACTGCTCCCTGACTGAAGCCAGTCACCCTCTAAGGGGCCCGCAGGGCAGGGTGGGCCCTCCTCCCGGTGCATGGCATGACCTTAAAATGTGGACTTTTGGGGACCTCATCACAGGCCCACCAGGACTGGAGTAGGAGGGCAGCAGCTGGGGAGGCCTCGCGCCTTGTTCTCTAGCTGGTTTGCCCACCGCGGCCAGTGGTTCCACCCTGGTCACAGCACCCCAATCACCTACTGAGCCACCTCCTCATCCCAGACACCCCAAATCATGAGCAGAGCTGTCCTGTGTGCTTCAGGAGCCTGAGGGGTGACAAAGTCCCCAAGGAAGGCCTGGTGGCAGGGAGGGCCCCTCACAGACCTCAGCAGAGGTCACAGCCCCTTGCGTATGGCGAGGTCGTAGGCAAGGAAGAGGCCCCCATGAGCTTCGAAGGGAAGTCGGATCGTTCTCTGAGGCTCTGGCCCCATCACTAGCACTGGCTCAAAATCCAGCAGGGCCCACACGAGGGCCCCACTACTTTACCTGTTTTCTGCTGTGTTCAACCTTAGGTCTGGAGTACAATCGTGCAAAGCACCCACAGTCCCTGAGAGCACGTCCCGCAGCAAAACGCCCCGGATCCCTTGTCAACCGCGTGGACACTGCTGCCCTGCTGCAGGGATCGGGGTGTGACGCCCTCTAAAGGTCGCACTGTTCCACGGCCCTGGATGTGGTCAGTGCTGGGGTCCACTTTTTTATTATTTAAACGGAGTTTGAGTATCTTTTCATATGCTTAAGAAACAAGTTTCCTTTTCTATCAAATATGTATTTTAATACACAGTAAATATATACATATACACATATACAATTATATGCATATTACACACGCACCTGTCCAGAAAGTATCCAGCCATGTACTATGAAAAATAGAGACATTTACAGAAGGTACAAGATACAAGAAACATTGTACATAAGACAATGACATCTCAGTCCCCTTCAAAGTAGCCACCTTGAGACCATACACAGTTCTTCCAATTGCCATCAGCTGCCCAATGGTACTTTCCTGAATCTCATCGATGGCCTGAAACCTCTTCCCGTTCAAAGGTGATTTTAGTTTTGGGAAAAGCCAGAAGTCACAGGGTGCCAAATGTGGACTGTTGCAGGGCTGAGTCACCCGAGAGATTTGATGTTTTGCCCAAAAACTCCACACCAGATGTGTTGCATGAGTGGGCACGTTGTCATGATGAAGCTGCCAATCACCAGTTGCCCACAGCTGCGGCCTTCTGAATCATCCAAATAGTTTCCGGAGAGGAATGTTCCAGCTTTACGCAACATTTGGTGCAGATTTATTGTTCTACTCGCTCAGTCATTTTGAATGCGATGGCCACAGAGTACACATGCTCACTCAGTGGTGTCTACCACCCCCACTGACTAATACAGTGAAGTCGTCATTGTTCATGCATGTGTGTTCCAGTCTCTTCTCCTTGGCTGCCAGGTTCCATCGATGTTGTACAAATCATTCTCGTTATATTAACAATGGCTGGACCTTTCCCAGGCAGACTCTATATCTACCTCTATCTCTATATCCATACCTGTATCTATATCATCTATATCTATATATATAAATTTTGTGCTAAGCTAATAACAAATCGTGAGACTGAAAGTTTTCAAAGCTATCAATAATTAAAACCAAGTGTTCATCAACCATACTAGAAGGAAAATGGAATAAATTATCTTTTCTCTTGCTAGAAAATGATATTACAAAATTGTAGTTATATGAAAAGGTGAACAGAGTGTGCAGCCAAAAACTGTAGGGAAAAAAAGTGTTGTAGGGTTTTTTTTTCAGACAGCTAACAAAACCTTATGTTGGTCTTCTGAATTATTTGAGATTTAAGATAGTTCTCAGCTTTTATTTTTATTTTTTATTGACATATTTTTAATTAAATTTATTGGGATGACATTGGTTCATAGAATCATATAGGGTTCAGGTGTACATTTCTATGGTACATGATCTGTATATTGCATTGCGTGCCCAGCACCCAAAGTCAAATCATCTTCCATCACCATACATTTGACCCCATTTACCCTTTATGACTCCCCTATCCCCTTCCCTCTGGTAACTACCATGCCATTATCTCTGTGCCTATGAGTTTCAGTTTTATATCCACATATGAGTGAAATCATATGGTTTTTAACTTTTTCTGACTGACTTATTTCATTTAGCATAATAGTCTCAAGACCCATCCATGCATCTTCTTTATCCAATCCTCTAAGGACAGTTTGGTTGTCTGCATGTCTTGGTCACTGTGAATAGTGCTGCAATAAACATAGGGGTGCATATATCTTTGTGAATAAATGTTTTTGAGTTTTTCATGTATGTACCCAGAAGAGGGATTGCTGAGTCACATGGTAACTATTCTTAATTCTTTGAGGAATTGCCAGACTGTTTTCCATAGTGGCTGTACCAGTTTACATTCCCACCAGCAGCGAATGAGGGTTTTTGTTTCTCCCCAACCTCTCCAACGCCTGTCTTGCTGATAATACCCATTCTAACAGGTGTGAGGCAGCATCTCGTTGTAGTTTTGGTTTGCATTTCCCTAATAGCTAGTGAAATTGATCTCTTCATATACTTTTTGGCCACTTGTAAGTCTTCTTGGGAGAGGTGTCTGTTCAAGTCCTCTGCCCATTTTTAATTGGATGGTTTGTTTGATGTTGAGTTGTGTGAGTTCTTTACATATTTTGGATATTAACCCCTTGTCAGAGCTGTTTGCAAACCTCATCTCCCATTTGGTTGGTTGCTTTTTTATTTTGTTGTCACTTCCTTTTGCTGCGCAGGCTCTTTTTAGTTTGACATAGTCCCATTCATTTATATTTGCCTTTACCTTCCTTGCCTTTAGGGTCAAATTCATAAAATGTTCTCTACGGCCAAGGTCCATAAGTTTAGTACCTATGTTTTCTTCTATGTACTTTATTGTTTCAGATCTTATTTTCAGGTTTTTGATCCATTATTAATTAATTTTTGTGCAAGGAGACAAGGTATAATCTAGTTTCATTCTTTTGTATGTTACTTTCCAACTCTCCCAGCACCATTTTTTGAAGAGACTTTCTTTTCTCCATTGTATGCTTTTGACTCCTTTGTCAAAAATTATTTGTCCACGTGGTTGTGGTTTTATTTCTAGGCTATCAGTTCTGTTCTATTGGTCTGTGTCTCTGTTCTTCTTCCAGTATCATAATGTTTTGATTATTGTAGCTCAGTAGTATAATTTTAAGTCAGATAGTGTGATACCTCTGGCTTCATTTAAAAAAAATTTTTTTTATTCTCATCCAAGGACTTTTTTTTTCATTGCCCTTAGAGAAAGGGGAAGGGAGAAAAAGAAACATCAATGTGAGAAAGAAACATTGGTTGTCTCTCAAACACACACAGGTCAGGGATAAGTCTCGCAACCTAGGCATGTGCCCTGACCTGGAATCGAACTGGCTACCTTTTGTTTTGTGGGACAGTGCCCAGCCGAGGTGGCATCCTTGTCTTGTTCCTGATTTTAGAGGAAAAGCTTTCAGTTTTTTACCATTGAGTATGATATTGGCTGAGGGTTTGTCATTTATGGCCTTTATTATGTTCAGGTACTTTCCTTCTATACCTATTTTATTGATTGTTTTAGCCATAAATGAATGTTGTATCTTATCAAATGCTTTTTCTACATCTATCGATAAGATCATATGATCTTTATCCTTTGTTTTGTTAATGCGGTATATTACATTCATTGATTTGTGTATGTTGAACCATCCTTGTGCCCCTGGAATGAACTGCACTTGACTGTGGTGTATTTTTTAAAAATGTATTGCTGTTTTCCATTTGCCAGTATTTTGTTTAGGATTTTTGCATGTGTATTCATCAGAGCTATTGGTCTGTAGTTTTATTTTCTAGTGTAATCCTTGCCAGGTTTTGGTATCAGGGTTACGTTGGCATCATAAAATGTATTAGGAAGTATTACCTTTTCTGAGTAGGATAGGCATCAAATCTTCTTTTAATGATTGGTAGAATTCACTGGCGAAGCCATCTGGTCCTGGACTTTTATTTTGGAGGACATTTTTGGTGGCTGTTTCAATTTCCTCACTGTTTATCAATCTGTTTAGATTTTCTAATTCCTCATGACTTAGTCTAGGAAAGTTATATATTTCTAGGAACTTGTCCACTTTTGGGTTATTGAATTTGGTGGCACATAGTCTTTCATAGTATTCTAGTATGATCCTTTGCATCTCTGTGACGTCTGTGGTAACTTCTCCTCTTTCATTTCGGATTTTGTTTATATGAACATTTTCTTTTTTCCTTAGTGAGTCTAACCAAGAGTTTGTCAATTTTATTAATCTTTTCAAAGAACCAGCTCTTCGTTGCATTAATTTTTTGTATAGTCTCATTGTTTTCTATTTCATTCAATTCTGCTGTAATTTTTATTATTTCCTTTCTTCTGCTGACTTTAGGCTGCTTTTGTTCTTTTCTAGTTCCTTAAGATGTGATGTTAGGTTGTTTACTTGGGATTTTTCTTGTTTCTTGAGGTAGGCCCTTAGAGAGGCCCTTGTATCATTAGGGTCTGTAATGATATAAACTCCCCTCTTATTACTGTTTTTGCTGCATCCCAAAAGTTTTGACATGTCATATTGTCAGTTTTATTTGTCTCTATATATCTTTTGATCTCACCTTTTATTTCTTCTTTGACCCAGTCATTTTTTAGTAGTATGTTGTTTAGTCTACACATATTTGTGGGTTTCTTGACTTCCTTTTTGCAGTTGATTTCTAATTTTAAAGCATTGTGGTCAGAGAATATGCTTGGTATAACTTCAAACTTCTTGAATTTGCTGAGGCTAGTTTTGTAACCCAACATAGAGTCCATCCTTGAGAATATTCCATGTGCACTGGAGAAGAATATATTATCTGATGATCTGGAATGAAAGTCTCTGTAAATGTCACTTATGTCTATTTTGTCTAATGTGTCATTTATAGCCAATATGTCTTTGTTGATTTCCTGTTTGGATGACCTATCTAAAGCTGTCAATAAAGTATCAAGTTCCCCAGTTATGACTGTGTTTTTGTCAGTTTTTCCCTTTAGATCTGTTAGTGCTTGCTTTATATATTTCGGTGCTTCCTGATTGGATGGAGATATATATATATATATATATATATAGAGAGAGAGAGAGAGAGAGAGAGAGAGTGTTATGTCTTCTTGATGTAGTGTCCCCTTTATCATTATAAAATGTCCATCTTTGTCTCTTGTTACCTTTACCTTGAAATCTATTTTGTCAGATATAAGTGTGGCTACACCTGCTTTTATGTGGATATTATTTGCTTGGAGAATCATTTTCCACTCTTTCACTTTGACGCTATCTTTGTCTTTGTGGCTTATATGTGTCTCCTAAAGGCAGCACATGGTTGCATTTTGTTTTTTGATCCAGTAGTCTTTTTTCTTTTGAATATATCTGATCTCCATCCTCCTTTACAAATTAGGATCTTTTCTCCCTCACTTTTTGGGGAGACCCAAAAAATACTGGAATTTATTTATTAAAAGTTGTGTATTTATTCTTACACGTTGAAAATGGAGGAAAAAAGTTCTCCATTTGATGTAATACACTTATCAAGACACTTCTTCCACTGCTCAAAGCAGTTTGAGAACTCGTCAATTTTTATACCTTTTAGTGCTTCTGCCATTTTTTGTTTCACCTCTCCACATTGGCAAAACATTTCCCATTGAGGACTTTTTTCACCCAGAGAAACAAAAAAGTCACTCAAGGCAAGATCAGGTGAATAGGGAGGGTGAAGCATGGGGGTCACGCTGTTTTTGGTCGAAAACTGTTGAACACTCAGCGTGGTGTGGGCAGGTGCACTCATAAATCACCCATCATGAAATGGGCAAACATGTTGAAAAAGTCTTCAAAAAAACTTACTGAAGCCGAATGTAGCCTCTCACAACAACGCCAGCTGGTGCACTGATACAGATGTTTTCCTAGAACACTCACCTAGCAAGGAAAGCCTGTACTGCAAGGAGACCACCCTCCAGAGGATACTTCCAGGGTTTTGGGGGTCCCCGCTCATATGTTTTGTTGCCACAAATTATTCCTGTTTATGCCATAAGATTCTGGCGATCTTAGTCATAGATTTGTGACCTTTTATTCTTTTTTTCGAGTAGAGTAATCCCCTTGGGTACTTCCTACAATGGAGGTCTTCTGGTAATGAATTCCATCAGCTTATGTATGTCCAGAAGTCTTTATTTCTCCTTCATATCTAAAGGATAACTTTGCTGGATATATCATTCTTGGCTGGTAATTTCTCTGTTTTGGTAGTTTTAATATTTGGTTCTACACTCTTCTGGCTTTAGAGTGTCTGCTGAGAAGTCCAATGATAACCTAATGGGCTTATTTTTATAGGTTACTTTCTTTTCCCTGGCTGCCTTGAGAATCCTTACTTTGCCATTAATTTTGGACAGTTTTAATATAATGTACTTTGGAGAATATCTCTCTGGATTGAGGTAACTAGGTGTTCTGTTTGCTTGTTGGATTTGAGAATCTAGTTCTTTCCATAGGTTTGGAAAGTTCTCATCCACTGTTTGTTTGATGAGGCTCTCTGTTCCCTTCTCCCCTTCTTCTTCTGGTATGTATATTATTCTTATATTGCTCTTTCTGATGGAGTCAGATAGCTCTGGTAGAGCTCTTTCATTTTTCTTAATGTTCAGGTTTCTCTCTTTTTCCCTCTGCATCGTTTCTAGATTTCTATCTTCTATATATCTGTCCCTTTCCTCCATTTTGTTTGTTCTATTTCCTATGCTCACTAGTTTATTCTTAATCTTTCTTGATCTCTCTTATTAAATTTTTCATCTCCAAAATTTCTGTTCGGTTCTTTTTTTAAAGTTTCCTTCTCTTTGGTTGCATACTTGCTTTCTTCGTTAAGTTGTTTTCCGAGCTTGCTAAATTGCCTGTCTGTATTTTCTCGCATCTCATTGAATATTTTCAGAACTACAATCTTGAATTCTCTGCCATTTCATATTTCCAAGTCTTAAAGTTTGTTTTCTGGAGGTTTTTCATTTTTCAAGCTGCATTGCTACCTTGGTTATCCATGGTATTTGATGGATTTTTTTTCTGTCTAGGCATCAGTGTGTGGGTGGTACTTCTCCAGCAGATTAATATGAAGAGGTCTTTCTATTCTTTTCCAGTAGGTGGCACTGGATCACAAGTTTCTGGGTTTGGGGGTTTTGTTTTTTTTTTGTTGTTTTTTTGAGCTCCCAGTGTTGACACACAATCTCTGGCTACCTTCAGTGTATCTGTGGTGTGCTGGGGTCAGGCAGGGCTGAGGCAACCTGGCTTCTTTGTTGTTTTGCCCTTCTGGGAATAGCAACCTTAGTCCTCCACAGGGTACGCCCTACTCCTTGACCGCAGGACCAGTCACAGAGAACACCCTTCACTCAGGGAGAAATGCGATTCTATAGCGCTAATTCTGGGGCTTGCAGATACTGAGTTCTACAACCTGACACCAAGGGCAAAGGGAGGCACGCTCTGGGAGGCTAAGGGGAGGCAGCCAGCCTCCATGGCTTTGCTTCTCCATCTGAAATGCTGACCACCTGACAACCTATGGACAACTGACAACCGTGGCTGCACTCCCGTGCTGCGTGTCCTTGCTCAAGTTTCTCAGCTCAGCCACAGCTCCTGCAGGAGTGCCCACTGAGTCTCTTCGTTCCTCCCTGCTGAAGGAAGTATCAACCACAACAGGCTTCCTCCCTTCTCTGACAGAACACTGCCTGCAGTGGGCTCCCTCAGCTGGGCTGCTGGGCTGTGCCCCTAGCTTGTATCAGCCCCTCTCCCTTTTCACCTCCCCATTTTGCTCCACTTGCCCACGTTCAGATGTTTCAATGTACGGCCCTCTAAGACATATTTGTGTGTTGAGCAGGGAATCCCTTGATGGGTTATAGCTGTTCAAATTGCCGAAACTTCAAGGGGAGAGACCAAGGGGGTCTCTCATGCTGCCATTGCTCTTTCTCAGCTTTGAAAACGTTATGCATTGCAGTTCCTTTCTCATTTTAAATAACATTCCTTTCTGTCTTCATAATGTTTTGTTCTTTTTTGAAGGCCCTCCCCCAAGTCATATAATCTTCAGAAACCCCACAAAACCCACATCCATCTCATACGCACATGCGCACACCTGCCCATACACACCCACTCATCTCACATACACAAGAATCAGAAAGAACTCAGGCTCACTGAGTTAAAAAAAGGTACAAGACCCCTTCCTCAGAGACCTCTGTGTGCTTTACGGTAGCTCTTTATCAGTGAAAAGGTGCTGATGAACATAAGTCCAGTGACAGAAAATTCAGACTCACAAAATTACCACAGATTTATTAAAAGCTAGACCCGATGAGCTAATTTTGCTAATCAAGCTAATTGTCCTGTTGTTTCCACAAATGCCTTCAATTCCTCTAGTGTCACTCCCACAGAAGTCACAGAGGACAGCTTTGGGCCATTATTCCACCATTAGCTCAGACAGAAGGAGTGGTTTTTGGTCTCTTGAGTATTTTAAGATTGTCATCTGTTATGCAAAATAAAACAAAACTTTCATTTTTTACCTTAACCTTTCATGAAGCTAAACCTCATTTATTTTGTTCTATTGACATTTGTAGAAAGGTTGTTTGTTTTTTTTAACTCTGTTGCTCAGTTAAGAGGCTACAACCTGCAGAGAGGTACCCTGTCCATTTGAGCATGCAGTGATATATCCTCGTTGGTAGGGAGCTTTTAGTCTCATGTTTTTTTCCTGTCAGGCTTTTTTTCCTGTCAGAAGAAAAAACATAAAAGGCATAAGGGTATGCCAGATGGTGAAAAATAGGTTTACAGCACCAAAATAGTGTTGTTTTTATTTAGAACTAGACTAGTATTGAATGCCAGAAGGCGTGAAACCCAACTCTGAGTAACAATCTCCACATTTAGCATTAATTGTGGCCTGTCTGGAGTTCCTACCGGGCGAAGCAGGGCGGGTCCACCAGCCTGACTGGGTGGGTTGTCGCAGGGCTGCCCACCCAGGATCCTGAAGGCCCAAGAAAGAACCCGTGGGTTCTACCACCATCACACCGGAAGTCCTCAGCCACATGCTCTCTGACTCACCCGCTCTCATTACTATTGGCTTCTGATGTCCAAGAATCTGTAAACCTGGAACATTGACCTCCAAGAAGTTCTAGGCTTCTTCAGCATCAATGAAGGTAACAACTATCTCCAAAAGTTTCCTCAAAGCCATTAGCAACCAGTGTCCCTCAAATTCTCCAACTTAAGGGAAACTAGCCTCCAAGAGCATTGGGCTCCTTACCAAGAATGTCCTTATTTACCTCCATCACCTTACTCTGAGTCATTTGGCGTTTGCTGCAAAACAATCCTCCACAAAGGATTGTGCCTGTAAGACAATGACTCTTGATTTAGCTCTCGGTTCTGCAAACTGGCAATCTGGGTTGAACTGCGCTGATGCACTTGGCTCACGCCCATGCCTGAGATATCTACTGCCAGGTTGGCTGGGGACAGCTGGTCTGGGATGGCCTGGGGCTGGTCAGATCGCCTTTCTTCTGCATTGTTTCACTTTCCCCAGCAGGCTAGCCTGGGTTTGTTCAGAGGGAGGTGGCTGGGTTGCAGGAGAGTAAGCAGAAACAGTAGAAACACCCATAGCTTCTGGAAATAGGCCTGAACCACACACAGTGTTTAGTAGTTGGTCGATCAAAGCAAGTCCCAAGATAAGCCTAGGTTCAAGGGCTATACCTGTTGATGGGGGGAGCTATTCTGCATTGAAAAGCGGTGCCTGAATGGCATAGAGATATGGTGCAAGTACAGTTGATCCTTGAACGATATAGGGGTTAGGGCCACCAACTGCCTGCACAGTCAGAAACCAAAATTTGCATGTGCAAATTGACCCTTGAACAATTCAGGTTTGAAATTTGAGGGTCAGTTGAACTGCGGAAGTCAATTGAAAAAAATCCATGTGTAAGTGGACCCAAGCAGTTCAAGCCCACATTGTTAAAGGATTAATTGTACATGAAATATCCCCATTGTGCAAAATTAGAGCAAAATCTATCATCAATGAAAAGGAGACTCTTCAGGACTATGACATTTCTGCTAAAAGTAACTACAACTTTGGCCCCGGCTGGTGTAGCTCAGTGGATTGAGCATCAATCTGTGAACCAAAGGGTCACCTGTTCGATTCCCCAGTCAGGGCACATGCCTGGGTTGCGGGCCAGGTCTCCCGGTAGGGGGCGCGCGAGAGGCAACCACACATTGATGTTTCTCTCCCTCTCTTTCTCCCTCCCTTCCCCTCTGTCTAAAAATAAAATAAATAAAAATCTTTAAAAAGAAAAGAAAAGGATTTTTAAAAAAATAAATAAAATAAAAAGTAACTACAACTTTGAAAAGCCCTTCATTTGGTTCGTTCGAAAGCTAGCTGGAAACCCTAACTTGGAGCTCGTTGCCGTGCTCGCCTTTGCCCCACCAGAGGCCATCGCTGGCCCAGCTTTGGCGGTACGCTCGCAAGGCTGGGAGAGCGGCCCCACAGCGCGCTCTGCAACGCCCTCTCCACATGTGTCGGATACCTTAATCCTTTTGTGTCTACTCCCAATTTTATGGTATCCAAGTCAACTGCTGGTTGGCTGCTGTCATAATGCATGTGCTTCCTGCAAATGAGACCTCATCTTTATTTTCAAGTGCCTGATAGAAAAATACATTTGGATTCAACATCCATTTCCATTACAGTAAGAGATTTCCATATGTCATCTGTCCACGAAAGGAAGAGATACCAGATTCTTTCAATGTAATTTCAACTGTTGCGCAATTTTAAATGGATGATGAAATATGTCAGTTGTTTACCTGTGCTATCAAAGTTTCTCCTTGATGGTGACTATCAAGTATTTGAAACGGTTATTATTATAAAAGTCTAGATCAGGAATTGTGTGTGGCCTCTGCAAGCAGAAGATCTCAGATAAAAAGTTAGGTTGTTGAAAGCAAACTTCAGTAGATTGGTTAAAGGCCACCAATCCCTCCCATGCTAGTAGTATCCGCTTTGCAGTGGGTCCCTGCCCCTCATTCCTCGCGTCCAGGGGTGGGGTTTTTCCCTCCAGTCCCCTACTCCCACCCCAGAGTCTGGGCTGGTCTTGTGACCTGCTTTGACCAACGGAAGAGAATAGAAGTGACTTGGGACTCTCATAATTTGGTCAGGAAGCCTGAGGTTTTTGCCTTGATCCTCTTGGAAGGGTCTGGTTGCCATATAAGGAAGTCCTTCTAGCCTACTAGAACATGAGAAGCTATGAAGGAGAGGAGGTCTGAGCAGTTCTAGTTCACAACCAGACATGTGAATGAGGCCATCGTGGGAGTTCTAGCCCAGCTGCCCTCTCTTTTTGGTGAGTCCAGTCAAAACCTGCAGCGGAAGTGCCTAGTCAACCACCACAACCATGACGAATCATAAACTATTGTCGTTTTGGGTCACTGCAGCTTGAGGTGACTTGTTACACAGCAAAGGCGAACTAAAACACAAGCTCACTTTCTTTTTTACTGCAAAGAAAATTTTATTTTATTTATCACTGGCCATGAATTTTTGTCATTAATTATTACATGAATGCTGCCTAGTGCCATTATTCAAGTGGCATGACCGTTTTATGTCTGCAATTCACTTCCGTATTTACAGAATTTTTATGATTTGCATAAGTACATCTATCAGTGAAGGTTTGACATTGAGATGCAATGTAGCATCTATAATACCTGATGTTTCACAGATAGCAATGCAGAAGAGATGTATTTTCATTCACCTTTTCATTTGAGTCAGCTCACGTAAAAAATAAATCAATAATTTAGACATTCTAAGTCTCTAAATGAGATTTTCCAATGCGCTCATAGAAATGGTCCCAGGCAGATTTTCAGAAACAACTTCCATATCCACATCCTGCTGTAATTTCTGTACCACTTTGTTTTCCAGCTGTTTTCCCTCGCATGCAAAAGGGGCCCAGATGAGACAAACGTTTTTGTTCGACTTGTTTGAAGTCCTGAACTTTCTGTGGCTTTTTATTTTTCTTCAACCTGTTCATTATAAATTTAGCTTGGCATTTCTGTTTGATCTCTTGGACTCTCTCGTCATTGCATCCGTCCGCTTATTCCACAGCTCGCCCTGGTATTTGACAGGTTCGTTTCAACGTTTTTCAAATTCAAATGAATTACTCACTGCAAGCTCTTCGCCAGCTGTGTTACGGAACGCTTTAGTCCACCTGCGCTTGCGAGAAATGTGCTTTTTAAAAAAGTTTTTATGACACTTGGTTTTACAGAATGTGAACACCTTGCAGCTGTTGTGGACTAATATCATGCCATGGCCTGGGTATGTGGGCCCTGAATGAAAATAACACGTCTTGATAAACATGTTGAACCACCTGGGGACACACCACCAAAACACCGAGCTTGAAAGGAACACAAGCTCGATTTGTCATTAAAAAACAAAAAGATATAACAGGAGGGGAAAGTGGGTGGAGATAGAGTTGAAACAAAATTGGCCCGACCTTAATAATTATTGAACCTGGGGATTCATTATGTAGTCATCTATTTCTGTATATGTTTGGCATTTTCCACAGTAAAAAGTAAAAGAAAAAAAAAATCAAAAGGAGGGCTGGTAAGAATTCATTAGAAAAATGTATATGCATAGTCATGCACGGCTTAAAGATGGGAATATGTTCTGAGAAACGCGTCGTTAGGCACTTTCATCCAGCGAACATTATACACTTACACGTAGATTTACAGCCTCTACTACTGTAATTGTGTGGTACACTTTTATATGGCGGGCAAGCAAGCACAGTGGGTTTGTTTACACCAGCATCGCCACGAACACGTGAGTAATGTGTTGTGCTACCTTATGGCCGCTAGAGGTCAGTAAGTGATTAAGAATGTTTTAGCTCCGTTATGCTCTTAGGAGACATGTGGTCCTTGGTTGATCGAAAGGGCTTTAGGAGGCGCATAACTGTACTTGAAATTTAATACCTTCGTAATAGTTTATATTTAATTTTCTTTACATGATTGCATAATACACAGAGTGAAATACATGTTTTTCCCACCGGGCTCCATTTTGACTCTACATATATTCTCCAGTTCATCATTAAATGTTATCTAGATATTATATAAATTTTCTGGGTGTGTCATGGGGGTGAATAAGGATGAAGAGCCCAGCCTCACCACACATCCAAAAACCTTTCCAAAGGCAGCTTCAGCCTACCCTAGGTGAGGCTCCAACAAGGCGGGAACCCCTGCCCCCAGCCCGGGCTGCAGGGGGACGAGGAAGTCCCGCCTCCCCAGCAGCCTGCTGGGCCCTCCTTCCTTTCTTCCCTCCAGCTACAGGCTCTGGTGGCGACTGTGCCCAGACCCGCCTGCCAGGACGTTGCGGGGCTCCCGCCTCCCTGCGTGGGGGAGGGGGTTGGGAGGAGCCGAACCGGCGGGGCGGCCTGAATTAGGAGCCGTTCCAAACCATCCAGGGAGAGGCCAGAAACTTCTTTTTCACGGAAGGGGCTCAGTTAGATTCTCGCCTCTATCCTTGCGAGGTGAATAAGTAGCAGGCCCACCGCGCTGCGACTCACAGCTTTCTTGAGCTCCGGGGTTTCGGGAAGTGGGGAACCTAGGCCCCTCTCAGTCACACTCTACAGCAGCGGACCTCAACCTTTTTGACACCAGGGACTGGTTTTCCCACGGGTGGGGGTGGGGGGAAGGTGGGGGGGTGACAGGAGGTGGAGCTCAGGCTAGGCGGGGCAGGAGGCGGAGCTCTGGCGAGCTTCCTAGCTCCCCGCTCCCGTCCTGCTGGGGGAGGGGGAGGGGGAGGAGGAGGGGGGGCGGAGGAGTGGGGTGGGGGTGGGGAGAAAGGAAGCTGAGCCCAGGCGAGCTTCGCTCGCGGCCCGCTTCCAAACAGGCCCCGGACTAGTACCGGTCCGCGGCCCGGGGGTTGGGGACCCCTGCTCTCCAGGACCCCCGCTCTCCAGGACCCCCACCCCCGGGTTCCCGGCACCGTCGAATGCAAGCCAGGGCACCGCTCAGATGACCGGGTGTTGGTGGCAACCAGCGAGGTCCCCAGAGGGGTCCCAGTCGGGTGGGGAGGTGGGGGGGCGTGGCTTGGGCCCAGCGTTGCTGGCCCCCCTCTGTTGTCTAGAACCCGGGTTTCAATCTTGTTGATCCCGTTCCCCCTTCCTCAAGACGGTTGGAATAACTGATACGGGTGTCTCCGGCCTGAAAGCCTCCCTCAGGAAGCCCTCTTCTCTTCCAAGAATGCCAAAAACCGGCAGAGGGATGGGGAAGGCGGGAGGAAGGCAGGAGAGTGGGGGGTTGGGGAGGGAGGGAGGGAGGGAGGGGGACAGGAGAGAGAGGAAAGGGAGGGAGGAAGGAAGAAGAATGAATTGCATTGGCTCGTTGCAGCCGCAGCGGAAAATGCTGACAAGCTGGGTTCGGCCCCCTTCTCGGGCCCCACGCCGCCCGCGCAGCCGCAAATGAGCACAGAGAACACGCGGACTAGAACATAAACAAGGTTCTTTTATTACTTCCTTTTTATATCTTATTTTTTGCACAATCATTAATAAGTAAACTACTGCAACGGGGGGAA
>PVJD01010411.1:0-53854 GCA_004026545.1 Mormoops blainvillei
ATTTCTGTCTTTTTCCTCAAGCTACTTTGTTACGATTTCTACTACCTGCAAGGGGAGACTCCTAATTAGCACTAGAGACAAAATAGAAGTGCTTTTTGTCCAGCGCTTTTCAAATAAGCCTGGAAATCAAACTCCGTCCATGTTGCCAGAGCCTGCCTGCGCCTGTGTCTCATTTCTGAGCTCTGGAGCTGAGTAGCTGTGGAACCTGCCACCCCAGCTTTGGCTCATTCTGATGGTTCTACTCCAACACTTGTGTTTCCACTGGAAGCAGGGAGACAGCTGGTTGCATTGGGGAAATCACACCATTTCACCAGCTCTGCCTCCTCCTTCATTCCTGAGCACAAATGCCAACACCACAGAATACTGGAGCTGAAAGGAGCCTCAGAAATCATCTGGTACAAGGCCCTCGCTTAATGGTTAAGAAAACAGAGATTCTAAGGACTGAAGAGGCTTACTCAACGTTACACAATAAATTAGTAACAAAATCCCGTGCAGGCTCCTCCAACGTTACACTCCTCCTTGTGTGCCACCCACTGAAGTGAGCAGCTCTGTGGGGCCACAGCCAAGGGGGGAAACAGTGCTATGGGAAAATGGTGATAGACCTCATAAAAACCGGCAGTTTGCATCATCTCTCATCTACCCGGGAGGCAAGTCAGCTGTCTGGTTTCCTCTTGCCGAGCCCTCAGCTGTGCCCCTCAGCAAGTCTCGCATTCAGCTTTTCACAGCCTTTGTTTCCAGGGTCAGGGTAGTAAATAAGAGGAAAGCTCTGAGCTTAATTGGAACTTTTTTGTTTGAAAACAGAATGGAAGGGTCACTTAAATGTCAAAATATTTTCCAGTAATCTGGGCAACTTACCTTCCCCTAAAGCGATTGCCAAGATTTTCAGCATGACATTTTCACTGTAGAAAGGCTTGCAGGGAATTAGAAATCACACCAGGCCAGGTTATCACCCTCCACAGCGATGGTAATAGGGAACTCCCACAGAGGTTTTGCAGTATTTTGTTTCTGTTTCTTTCAATTATTTTTGGCCTTAAACTTGGTTTCCAAGCCATTTCACGAACCATGCTTTTCCTATGTAGGAATCGTTGTCATTAAATCACCTCAGAGTCTAAATTTCAACAAATTACTGGAATGAAGTTATTAATCTTAAAGGAGTCCAAAGAATATCCACTCGATAAAATAAATGATCAAACTGACATCAAAGCCATATTCAGGGAGATGTTTTAATGGATGGTAACATACACATTATTCATTTTTTATTTTAATTAATTGTTACTGGTATCACATTTAATTAATCATCCTTTATCTTGTGTATTGAAAAAGGACAGCGAATTTAGTCGAACTCTACTATTTCAGGAGTGGATTAATCAGGGCTGTGCTATTGTGAGATATAAAGTTTAACTTGCTTGGTAAAACAAATTTTCATAGTTAAAGTAAATTTATAGGACATACGAAGTGTCAGGGAAAACAGTTAAAATGCTTACCTCATCCTCTCATTATCTTGTCAGAGCAGCCCTATACGGTACATATGATTACCCACCGTTGCCTTCACTTTACAGGCAAGACGAGAGGTACTCAGGTCGAAAACCTTAAGACCGTGCAGCTGCTGTCTGGCCGAGCTGGAAAGTGAGCCACATATTTCTGACTCTCCAGCCTGTGCTGCACCTTCTGCCAGTGCACATCCAGCAACCATTCAGCGGCGGCTTATTTATTCGTTAATTAACCTCCTCGTGAAACATTTATTGAGGCTCTGTAATGCATGGGCCGGACCGGCTCTGGCAGTATCATGACGAGTAAGATCCAGACCCTGCCCTGGGGACAGGAAGTGGGAATGGTTAAACATGAAAACTGATGACCACTAAACCATGTGACCGTCTCTGTCACAGAGCTCATAATGTTTTACTGATTTCTCCACTGAAGTTATATGGTTGACATTGTTTGAGTTGCTTTGTGTGATTCAAAAATAGTGGAACTCACTTAATTTAATAGCTTTCAGTGCTTCAGATTACACTACTTATTCACCAAGTAGCCCAGCATTACTTAGACTTTACCTTATTTCCCATGTTGATTTCTGAGCTAGATATTAGAAAGAATACAGTAAACTAGGCTGACATTTCTGGGGGGTGATGTAGGCTCAGGGTATGAGTGAAGAGGCTTTTTGTCTCTTCCAGGAAGCTAAAAAATCAAGCCCTTGCTGCATTAGTATTTTACCACCTGCTATTCTTACAAACACTGTTCTTTTAAATTCTTGAAACTATGACTTTGAAGGCAAATATTTTCTTCAGGTATGGGTTCCCTCCCACCCCCAGCAACATTTTTTGAGCTCCTTTTAGATTTAGGTACTGCCAGAAGCACTGCTATATGCAAAGGAGAAACATTTAAACATTGTATTTGAAGGAAGTCTGTTTTCACTCCTTATAACAAGTCTTTCCACCATCTATAAATTAGAATTAAGAGATGCTCTGCATACTTAACAGAGTTGTAGATGAGATCAGATGAGATAACATGTACAAAATTATTGTGGGACCACTATCAGATAAATATTGTAGCTCTTATAAAAGTAAACTTACGTGCTCCAAAGTATGTAGTTACTAAATTGCAAAGTGTGTGGGTGTGGTTTAGGTGGACTAAAACTGAAGGATTTTATTTTTGACAAATTCTAATTGATTAGACATCTTAGTGACGTGAATGGCTTCCTCTGTCACATTTGTTTTATGGCTTCAGGTGTTGAACCTCCTCATTGGAGGACACACTTGCCTTTCTTTTCAAAGTACATCTATTTTAATGAACTTTTATATAATGCTTCTGATTCAATGCCACTGGAAACCAGTTTTGCCACTGTATGTTTGGTTCTTTTAGAGCTCCAGTATATATCGAGTGACAGTAAAAAACAAGCTAAACTTTCAGCACAGTAAAATTAAGTCTAAAAGCTTTTTAAAACCAGGAATTTAACTTTTTACAAAGATGGACTTTTGACCGTGAGAATAACACTGATCAACCGTGTTGTCATAGTCCCAGATCTGTCATACTGGACTCAAATGCTGTTACAATTTGTTAGAGAAGGTGCATCTGAATTAAATAATTAAATCTGAGCTTTGGCTACTGTGAATGTTTTAAGCAACCACATGAAAAGAGACAGGCTTGTGTTGACAGCACCTACATGTGAAGCATGAATGTGCTGAAGGAGTGGGTAATTAATGATCTTGGAGAGATTGGAGCGCTGAGCAAAAAATGGTTCAGCATGAGGATTTATCTATGGATGGCGCTGGCTGGTGTGAGTGAAAGTCACTGCTGGAGCTGTGGACGGCCTCCAGGAGCGTGCCAATGTTTCTTCCTAATTCCAGTTACTATTTCCAAAGGCTATAAAAGTAGAGTCAATTTTGTGCTGCCTGGAAAAAGAAAGTATAACACCTCAATGGGCAATTGCTATAAAATTATCACATAGAATGCATTTAAGAATGAGGGGAAAAATAGGTGGGAGAGAAAATCTATTCTTCCACTTCCAGATAAATGGAAGAGTCTAACAGTGAAGTTACACTGAAGTTAGAGTGCTTTGATATACAGTTCTAAAGGGTACTTAGAATGCTCTGGATGAATTCTTTAAAACACAGCCACCATCCATAGGAATACACTGAGGACAGGTATTGATGGAAGGCAGGGGGAGGAATATTGAAAACTCATTTAGGTTTGAGGATCAACTCTACCATTCATCCTGCAATGGTTAACTTTGTTTCCAAACCTCCTTTGTTGTTGTTGGGATTTTCATTTTGCTCTCATACTGTTTTTAAAGTGCAAAGATCTTCCCTTCTCAAGGTTCTTAGATTTAAAATTAAAAAACTTGTGTTTTAATTTTGTGGATTAAGTATACTACTTTAACTCCCTGAGAGATTCAATTATTATTTATTCTAACTTTCTCTTTGCTTACTGCAATATTTCTGTCTCTCCTGAATTATGTTTTACTTTTTGGATATCTTAATTTCTCTTTTTTATGTTGAAGAATTTCCTCATATGACATGATTCTTGGCTTCCATTTATATTTAAGATTGAGGCAATAAAATTTCGGCTGATATGTAGGTATAAACGTGAAGAGTTTATCAATGGATGGCTACTGCCTGGTCAGTTTGGTCAGCTTCCTATCTGAAAGTTGGAAGCCTTTCTACCAGAATTCTGAAGGAGGCTAACAGAGTTTTCGCATCTACTTAATGCCCATATTTTTAACACGACATGCTAACTCTCAGCCCTGCCTAGGCATTTTAGCTCAGACTCTTTCTGGTTCACTCTTTTAGAGAGTAAACCTCCGTCTTATTTTGGGTTGGAGAGACACCTGGGTCTCTATAAGCAATTTTTTCAGATTTTCGATCTATCTTCTCATTTTTGTAGCGCATTGGCACTCCAGTTCTTGAGGATGAGGAATTTTTCGGTGAGTCAGCCTGGCTTCCCCTTCCTGCTGGTTAGTAAGGTCACTTTTTCTCAGCCCTGTCATCAGTTTCCTCTTATTCACCAGATTCCTACTTCCTGTTGTCACCTTGCTTGTTCTGTTTGTGGGTTTGTATCCTCAAAAATATCCCTCTACTGTCATCTAATGTGTTTTGGGGAGGGAAATGATAAACACCATGTTTAAGTGGTCTTAGTGTTTTCTTTCTTAATGTTGTTTCTAAAACTCTGGTTGTAAAAATAATGTATGTTATTGTAGACAATTTGTTAATTGAATTAAGTGTAATACCAATCATCAAGAATCCTACTTCTGTAGGTAATTAACATTTTGGTTACTTCCTTGAAGTCATTTTTTCCAGAGTTATTTTAGAAATTTTAAAATAGAAATTTTTTCAGAAACTAGCTGACACCATTTTGTAGTTATAATTTTGTATCTTATTTCTTTTATTTTTTAATTCAAAATTATAGGAAATTTTAAAAAGTTTTAAAAGAAATTTGTAAATGTTATTTTTATAAGCTCCATTACATCAACTTCAATATACTACTTTATTAAGCCATGTGTCTATCACTGAGTATTTGGAATATTTCAGTTTTATTTTATAACAATTTGGGGATGAAAATCTGTATATAAAGCCTTTTCTGTATTTTGAAATATTTTCACAGGCTAAATTTCAGGAAGCAAAAGTATTGAGTCAAAAGTATAAACGTAATTATGGCTACTAACATATTAAGTCAAGCATTATATTTTTTAGCATTTTAAAGAAATTAAATCAGCAGAGTAGTTACTTAGCTATTCCCAAATACCTGGTGTTCTCTTGCCCCCAACCATCTCATGAAGGGCCAAGGGGCAGCTCACAGCCATGCCTAGTTTCGTCTCCATCCCAGTCCCCAGGGCTAGGTCCGCCTCTGACATTTGCAGGACACTGAGTCAAAGAATAAATGGAAGATCTCAGCACACAGGTCGCCACCTTCACTTTTCACACCTAGCTCTGACCTGGAATGCAGGTGTGTAGATGTTCCGATCTCTTCATCCAGGTGAGTCCATACCTTATATATCATCTTGGGCATCTCTCAGGGCTAGGGGTGTCTACACCGGCCAGGCCATGCAGTTCATCGTTAGGAGGAAAGAGCTGAGGGCCCTTGAAGGAATTTCAAGATTGCAAGTCCTCAGAATGTGATCTGAATGGGGGGGGCGGGGGGGTGCGGTTTAGGACATGAGCTCTAGGTAGGCACTTCTCCTGACCTGTGGACTCTGCCTTATGGGGAAACATGCAGCAGCAGTAAGGCCAGAGTGTAGCACTCAGGACAGGGGCACTAGGGACCTGTGTCTAAGGACAGAGTTACTCACTACCTATACCTAACCTGTGCTCCAGAAACAGTTCCCTATAAACATGGCCCACCTTAGCAGGGGACGAAGGTAGAGTGGGGGATAACAGAGAGTGGGTAGGGCGGTAGCAATATGGAGAAGAAAAAGAATAAAGAGTCATCTCCTATCCATTTTTCCCAAGGAAGCAAAAATAGACTGATAATCGAACTACCACTACATGTAGTTGTGTATTTGAATGAAAAAGCAATTTCACCAAATTCATTGTATATTGACTAATGACCACTGAAAGATGTTAAGTCCCAATCCCTGGAATTTGTAAAGGGTAATTTATATAGTTTCAATTAAATTAAGGATTTTGAGATGAGGACATTACCCTGGATTATCTGGGTGGTTTCTAAATTCAATCACAAATATCCCTTTAAGAGAGACGCAAAAGGAGATAACACAGGCAAGCAGAGGAGAGAGAGATAAGGCTACAAGCCAATAAGTGCCAACAGCCACCAGAAGCCAGATGTGACAAGGAACAGGTCCTCCTCTAGAGAGCACAGTCCTGCTGACACCTTGATTTTGAATTTCTGTCTCCAGAAATGTGAAGAAATAAATTTTTGTTGTTTTAAGCCACAGTTTGCGATAATCTATTATAGCAGCCCTGGGGAACAAATACCAGTATTATTATTATTATTATTTTATTACTGTTAATCCTTACCCGAGGATATTTTCTTTTTTTCTTTTTTTCTTTTTTTGAAAAAGAGAGAGAGAGAGAGGGAGACAGAGAAGTATTGATGAGAGAGAAGCATCAATTGGTTGCCTTCTCATGCTCCCAGGCCAGGGATCCATGCCAGGGCTGGAGAGCCCACAACTGAGGTATATGCCCTGACTGGGAATCAAACCTGCAAACTTTTGACTATTGTATGAGACTCCAACAACTGAGCCACACTGGCCAGGGCCTAATACCAGTATTACTGACTGAAAATTATCATTGTCACTTTCCTGTCAATCCAAAATGCATAGGTTTCAAGAAACTGCAAATGAGACCCTTAGATTGTGCTTTGTCTGGCCAAGGAGTTTTGCAGAACTCCAGTTAACATTTGCATAGTCTGGAGAAGCTGTCATCTAGGACAATAACGTGCCATAATTCCTGGGATTTTTGCATATTACCTGAGAGTAATTCTTCATTTCTAGTCCCCTAAGCAACACAATAGAGAGTAAAGGCTAGAGTTTTAAAATTTGACCTTGGCCCAACTCTTGGCTCTACCATTTACTAGCTGTGCTATCTTGGACATATTACCTAACCTCTTACCTTGTACTATGGAGATAAATTTGTCCTGGTACCAACTTCAGAGACACCTCAAATGAACCATGTACCCTTCATAAATATCTCTCTTGATCAAGTCTAAGCTTCATGGATGTATTACTCGAATGTAGTCCGGGACCTCATTAACTCTGGGTATGCAAAGATTATAATGGGAAGAATGTAAATGTTTAACATTTTGGATAATTCGGTTCATATTAAAATGTGAGTGGTTTAACACACTATGTTTTTTGGTTAAACCAAAGGAATGAATGTCTAAAGGCAGAAATTTATATATTATGCCTGACTGAGAGTGATTTTTAGTCAGAAGAGCAATTTATGTGTAAGTTTCAGGAATAATCTATTGATAAATCTATTGATAAATCAGCACTCTTATAGCAGTATTTCTTTCTATTTCATTAAGCGAAAAAGCATGGGAGGAGCAAAAAGAGTGCAGTTAAAAAATAATGAAAGAATAGGATTTGGCCTCATGTTATAATTGTAGTCTAGAAAGGTTTATACTTTGAATGAGGCTTATGTCCCTTTTTGTGGGAGAGAAATCAATTGAAAACCACAAGGGGTAAACAAGCCCTGTTACAGATCATAAAGAGTGGAGCTGCGAACACTGAAATTTCCACGAACTGCCCCAGGCCGTTCCTAACTTACCGCGCTGAACGGAAGCCAACACTCGGCCGCTCTTCTCGACTTCGCAGGGCCAGCTTGCCTGAGGAACGGGCCTCACTTTGTATTTCTTATGGGGAATGTGGTCCTTTTGACTTAGTCTGGAATTGAAATTTTTATCACCAAGTATTTTCAAATGCCCACTTTTAAATTTAAAATTTGAAACAGCATTTTCCCCTCTGTAGGTGGTAGGGCTGGGTTGGACAATGACCTCGGTGTTAAGAGCTGTTACTGTTGCGGCAGTGACATGAGTGATGGCTACTCTGACGCGCGGACCAGAAGAGTTGTTCCTGGGAGATATACCAGCTGATTTCCACCGTTTCTTTGTTGTTCTGTGACTGAGGGCGGATGATAAACAGGTAGGCTTCAAAATGAAAGGAAGGAGATGTTGGAATTGGGCAAGCAAGAGGTGGAAGAATATCTGATTAAAAACTGAGGACATTTGGCTGGTACAGTGGGGCAGGAACAGGGTTACTGTTCTGCCAAATGGGTATAACCCAGGTCTCTGGTAAAAGAAAGATCCTGATTTATGGTATTTGCTGATATCTGCGGAGTAAATACTCCCAAGAAGGCTGATTTTAAGCTGCAGTGTGACACCAGTTGGCTCACAAAATATCTGACAAGTTGACATTTCACTCTGACAAGCTGGTGTAAGCCAGATCCAGCACCTCATTGGCAGAATAGGGGCTGAAATGTGCTTTTCTTGTTTTAGTTTTGAGTGATAGAATCCTCCACTGTAAATGGAAGTACTTTGGGTCTGAAATAAAGCCTAACGACACAAGGTCTGGGGACATTTGGATACTGGAGTTTCAGGAAACTGTGGAAGCACTGGTCTCTCTTCGACTTCAGACATGAATTGTCACAGGAAGTCACAGTTTGAGCATGTACGGGTGGGTGCCAGGCCACCGCGAGTTTCGTGGGCCATGGCAATGGCTCTAAGGACTGGCCAAGATGACATCAGACGCTATGTGCCTTTGTGACCAGTGGCAGTGTGTATTATGTTCTGTCTTTGTAGAGCAGGACACCAGCTTTTTTTCTTTCTTTTGTAACCCAAGGTCCTCATATATGCCTTATTGTCATTAAGCATTTGTTTGGTGGTGACATCAGACTTTACTAGCTGTTTTTTTTTGCGTTAAGATACACTTGCAGGAAGGACCCTCCCTGCTTAACACACTATTTTCATTTCTGAGAAAGACAGTTTCTATGGCAGTCTCTCAGCAAATGGTGAAGTAGGACTGCCAGCACCCACTAACATTCTGAGGGTTTCTCAACTGCTTCAAGTGGCAGAGATAGGTCTTAACACACCTTCAAGGAGCACCGGACTCCGAGGCGAGATGCCTCCATACCCTGAAGACGCTATCATTGACCACACGTGTTCTCATGCTGTATCCTCTGCAGTGTGACCCATTTGCTAGAGGAACAGGGAAGCACAGGGGTCATTAGAGCCAGCGTCCTCTGGGATAGGGTGTCATACCCTTATATGCTGAGTGCAAACCAAAAAACAACCTCATTAGAAAGCACCAGGGTGTTTGAATTATCCTCTAGACTAGGGGCTGGCAAACCCTGGTCTCCAGGTCAAAGCCAATCCCCCTCCCTATTTTTGTAAAGCTTTATCATCACAGGGTCTCGCCCATTTATTTGCGAATGATCTATGGTGGCTATTATCTGTAGCTTTGGACAGAGACCATGTAGCCTGCAAAGCCAATAACTCCCTATCTGGCCCTTTACAGAACTATCCCAGGGTCCCTCCTGTTTCTCTACTTCACGTCTCATATCTTCACTGTTCTGATTTCTTTACTTCCATGTTGGCAACTAAGCGATATGATAGAGGTGTTAGTAACGCCCTAGTGATAATCATATTGAAATGTACAAATGTATCAAACCAACACATTGTTATACCTTAAACTTACACAATGTTTTATGTCCATTATACTTCAAAAAATAAAAGGGACTGAATAGAATATGTGGGATGTATTATACTATGCCTGTTCCCTGGGTTTTATTTCAGGTTTTAGTACCGTCCATTGTGCTATCAGAACGGAAGAATTTTTTTTTTAAAATGATGAATGATGGTCAATTGTAAGTATGGAATTCTTCCTGTTTTTAAATTTTCTTTTCAAAGGTATGAGAACTCTGGTGGAGGAAAACAAAAAGACATTTTAAAAGAACTTTGTTAGTTCCAGCTTTAAAAAAACTCATTTTTCTTCCTTTTGAAATGTTTCCCTTTCCCAGAAATTGGAGAATAAATCATGCACCTCCAACAAAAAAGAACAACTGCCACCCCCGCCCCCGTTTTGGGGGATGATTTTTTGTATTAGCAATAGTCACCAGGTATATTCCCGATAAGAGATATGGACACTGGCTACCTATTCCCACAATTTGTAAGAGAAAAAAGTCTTCCCACAAGCTCAGCCAAAAGACAAAAGTATCATTTTGGGATATATGACACCATCCAAACATTTGGATCAAGGTGGGGCAACTGTCTAAAATGACTGGATTAATTTTCTAGGACTACTGTGATAAAGCACCACAACCTGAGTGGCTTAAAATAACAGAAATGTCCTCTCACAGTCCTGAAGGGTAAAAGTCCAAAATGGACGTGTCAGCAGGGAGCCTGCCGGGGAGGAACCTCTCCCAGCTCTGGCAGCTGCGAGTGCACCTCGGCTTGTGGAAGCAAAACTCCGATGTCTGATTCAGTCTCCACACAGCAAATCTCCCTTCTGCGCCTGAGCCCAGATCTCTCTCTTCCTGCAAGAACCCCAGCCACAACGGGTTAAGGGCCTGCCCTAATGACTTCATCTTGATTTGATTACATCTGCAAAGACCCTATTTCTACCTCAGGTCACATTCACAGGTATCAGAAGGGTTAAGACATCAACATATCTTTTGCAGGGGAGCACACATTCAAACAATTACAGTGACCAAATATTTATAAACCATGGCTGGACACAAAAGAATGAAATGAGCCAACCAAATTCTGTATCTTGGGAATCGGAAATCAAAGCAACACAGGAAGTTGTTTTTTTTTTGTTTTTGTTTTTTACAGGGTGTCATGGATCAGGACTGTGAGTAGCCAAAGCCATGTCTAAACATAGAAGGAAGCATAAAAGATGTAAGTAGCTGGGGAGTGTACAAGAGAGATGATGTGCATAGAGAAAGAGGGATGCAGAGAAACAAGAGAAAAGAAAAAGAATAGTTTGCAGGGCAGCTTCAGTTCTTCAACCGAGTAGCCGCAAGCTCTTTTACCCCCAGATGAGATAAGGCAAGTGGCCTTTGTTATTTGAAAACAAAAGAACCAAACCCTAACACGTGTTCCTGGTCCACAGGACTCAGGCAGGGAGGCTCGGGCTGAGAGGCAAGAAGAGAGGCGGGGCAAAGGGGAAGGGTTACATGAGTTGCGAGAGCGGCCGCCTCCGTAATTTCCTATCTTGTTTGTGCCGTGCTGCTGGTCTTTGTTTTCTGCCATGGATTCTCATAGGCAGCATTTGTCGGTAACATCACGCTGGCCTTCAAATCCAGCTGGAACAAAGGATGAGGAAAAGCTCTTACGGATATTGCATACTTTTATTAAATCATGCATCTCCCATTCCGCTGGGCTCAGACAGATGCATAGAAAAACAAGCAGAGTCCTCTCCCGCACACGCATGCACGCATACTCTCTGACTTTTTACTTCTCAAATTTACTCTCCAGTCGTCACAAAAATTTCCCTTTCGATGTATGTTTTATATAATAGGAATTGTTTGCTGGGTCAATAAAAGACAAAGTGTGGGAAAACCCAAATATTACAGATCCTAATACTCATGCTGACACTTTCTGTATAGGAAGTGTTGTCTCAGGTGCGCTCCAGACTTGCTGGTTAGGGTAGTGCCCAGAGGCAGGTTCAAGGTACACTCCTCCTCGAACTGGAGAGCGGCGACAATCTCCCCTAAGGAGTCTGCACTGTGATATTTTCAGCACTCTTGAGTGCAACCCTCCTGTGCACTCATAAATATGGCAAAATCAATCGAATGCAGCCTCGGGTTTTCTTCCTGATCAATAGAAACAATCATGTGTTTTTTCACCTTTCCAAGAAGGAAATTTAACTCTGTTCAATTCAAATTTCCTTTAAAAACTTCCAGAAACTCTAAGATAAAGTTTTCTAGAAATAATTTTAGTTCTTTTTAGTGCATTTGCTTTGGGGCACTTTTAAACCTAGATGGGAAACATCTTTTTATTCTTAAAAGCCTTTGTCACAGAACAAAACCGGGCACTAGCAGAGCCGAACACTAAGCACAGAGGATTGCAGTGGAGAAATATTGGCTGTTTTATTGATGGACAGTGCCACCCAGGAGAACAGGAAGCTAATGCTCAAACGCCAAACTCCCCCATGGTATGTAGGTTACAGGTCATGTAGAGCAATATCCGAAGACTCTGTGGGTTAGGAGGTTTGGCATCAGGCTGGGAACTGATTGGTCGGAGGTGAGGTAAGGGTGGTGAGTCATTTCTTCAGGTCTTGAGCGCAGCTCTGAGGTCTGTTTCTGTGTCCCTCCGACTGATTTCATGTGAAAGTAGTCCGGAGTCATTTCACGTTAGGACTCAGAAACTGAAACATAGTTTAGGCCCCGGTGTTATTCTTAGCCTGCCAGAGGACCGGATCCTGTGACCACCGGTCAGGTCCGGGCTACTGTTTCCTGCTGCCTTCGGCGCTTTGCTAGTTACGTAGGGAAAGGCTAGGTCTCTCTCTCTCTATGTATAGCGGAGATGATTTGTAAGGTTAGGATTTAAAGTTGAATTTAATCAAAGTCACAAAGACCATCGGTTTCACTTTCAGGGGGGAAATTTTCATCCTTGCTCTTGTTTGTGACTTTGGTTTTGAGCTACGGAGTGAAGTTGAATTCCAAAGCGTTTTTGCTACTTTTGACCCTGTCGATCAATTTCCATCCAAATGCCTTTATCCTCCAATCTTTAGCGATAGCTATTTCAGATGTAAGGATGTTCCATTTTATTGAGTAGCCTTTTACCAATTGACAACGTTTCATTTATGTGGACCTTGACATATCTTACTAGCTTGGCTGTAAAATCTTTACAGTCATGTTTCTGTTGGGATCTGAGAATGATGGATGAAAACTGCCAAGTAGGAGATACGTCTTGTGGGAAAAGCTGTATTATGTGGTTGCCTGGCACATTTAAATCAGTAATTTGTTTCAACTCAAGGAAAATAGTTTCTCTGTTTGACACAACCAAATTGTGTTATAGAAATTCAATATAATATACTATGAAAAGTTCTCTCGTATTCCTAAAAAGTTTACTTCAGTTAGGTATGAATTAAAATTTTAATTAGATAAAAATTAGATGGGAAAAATTAATTTTTCATATATAAAGAATCAAATCAGATATAACATCATCAGGAAGCACATGAATAGAAAAATAACTGTATTGATAATTGTCTTTTGTTTAGGATATTTAGTTTATTCTTTATAAATTTAGATTTTGATATATTTCTCTTTTGTCATTTATTAACTTTATCACATTAAAGGTAAAGAAATATATGGCAGTCTAAAGCCCATACTTTTCTTTCACTGTGTTTCATTTAAAAGAAAAAAAATGAAGAGTACTGTCTGATAATCCCCTCTAAAAGAAACCTTTCTAGTTTCTTTATTTTTTGCACAATTTTGAGGTTGTTACATTAACAGGGAAGAGATAATCGGTACATAATTAGATTTGCTCTCTTGGATACCTCTATCAATTTATTTTGTTTTATATTTTTATAAGTTATGAGAAAACATATCCAGTACTTACTTTTGAAAGACCCAGCTTGGATAATAAATTAAGTTCTAAGCCAAATATTTTTTTCATTGGAAATCTCGCAGCCTCTAAGGTTTCTCTGTTGTTGTTATTTTACCTTGATTTAATCTCTATTTGAAAAGCAGGCAAGTCCACATTCTGGAGGCGGACTACCTGGATTCAAGCCTTGGCTCTGTCACCTAATAGCTTTATGACCAAAGGCTAGGTACATAACGTCTCTTTAACTTAGTTTTCTCATGTGTAACACGAGGTAATAATGTTATCAGACCCACGGGGTTAGGCTATTGCGGGGCAAAAGTTGCACGATGAGTAGACAGCCTGTTCCGCACAGCAGCCATATGGTAAGGCACGCTTACCTGGTAAACTTCCTCGTCATCTGCTCTCCGCAGGGCCGCCATGTCGCACAACACAGACCCTGATGTGGATGATGCCTCGTGGCACGTGCTACTGTCTTCTGTGAGAATGATGTCTCCTGCTTCCCTTTACTATCTATCAAAGCAGACCATCAGGTATTTTGCAGGTCTTCTAAATTATGTTAAGGAGATGAATTTCTTTGCTGCTTTCTAGAAAAGGAGAAAAAAAAGTCTTCCGCTGTAGAAGAAAATAAATGACATATCATTATCTATAGAGATGTGACCAAATGGACAAAGCAATGCAGTCCGTTTGCTATTCAGTACTTCATCTACAACAGGCAGATTCTCCTGGGGAGGCCTTGGAGACCTGTGTGTGTGCTGCTCGAGCATGCGAAATTGCTGTTCGGGAACTGGTATAACTGAATGCTTTTTGGTTTTATTATCGCTGTGATGTTTCCTGTGGGTAGTCCCCAATCGATGTTGCTTTCAGAAGTGTCATTTACAGGGTAAAGGGGGGTAAGATATTGTTTCTTATTCTGTATTTAGGACTTGGAATATGCGATCCAGAGTCACGAAGCCACTCATTGTATTAGCATTTCAGAGCTCACCCGTGAACATTAATACTCAAGAGACACTGGTATTCAGTTAGACTAAATTCAAAAGAACACTTTGAACTTTAAGGTATGGAAATACGTGTTGATTTTTCTGTTTCAAAACAATAACCACCTGCTGCCTTGTGAGAGTTTTGTTTCTTCCAGTCAAAGTAATGTAGCTCTTAAGAATTCATTTTCTCTACTGAGAAGCAGAGCATTAGGAAAAAATGTTCTTTTCTATTTCTCTCGTTTTTGTCTGTTCCCCAAGTTGATCACCAAACCCTGGGGGTAACAAAATTTAATTCAATCATCGTAAATATAGCATGAAGCACATTTAAGAATTTTCTAGTTCATAATCCAATCACATCCTCCTTTTCTGGCCCAAAGGAGATTGTTGCCAACACCACAGAGAAGGCATCTGAAGTTTTCTTTTTATAACTTCACATCGATAACAACCACTTGCAAAAATAGACCGTTCAAAAGATGAAGCGCTTCTTATATCCTCAAAGAATTGTGAAATTAACTATGTGCAAATGTTTGGGCTTTAATTAGCACCTTAGGATTTCACATAGAGATCTACATGTAAATGGGGAAATGAAATTTGAGAAGTATTTTTGAAATTTTCCCACAATACTTTTACTTAAGGCCTAACACCTCGTCCTAATTGTATTAGTTCTAGGAACTCCTGAAGTCCTGTCCTAGCTTCTGCTATTCCTTTCTCTGTTCAATCTGCTTACTTCCTACCTTTCTAATTGCCGTACTCTTCGTCGGCTTGTCGTGGTATCATGGACCGGCTATGACTTCCCCAGAATCTGAATTTTCTGCCTATATTTGACCACGTCATCATCCATTTCAATAACGTTTTTCCGTACATAACCCCCTTGACTTTCCATTATATTTTCCTCTTTGTATTTAGGTATTTAATGTTGTTCTACAAGCGGCATTTTCTATATTCCTTGCTCGTGGATTAAAGGAAGTTATATCATTTTGTAGCTGCCTTCCATACCTCTTGTCCAGTCCATCCCACACTGAGCTACCAGTGTGATCATCTGAAACAAAATTCTGCCACACAACTCTCAGCAGCTTCCATTGCTTACACACTAGAATTGTAGGAGTTCTAAGATTGGGCTCTCATTGGTCTTTATTGTCTTATCCCTTGATAATTTCCTACATGATCTTTATGTTCCAGGTAAACATTTTCTAAATGCACTCCATGGTTTTAATATAAGCAAATAAACAAACAAACAAATGTGACTAATCCAGTGCTTAATTGCTTTTTCTTCTCTTAACTACCTAACTCACCTGTCAGGACTTAATTCAAATGTTACCTCTTTCAGTGAGGCCTGTCAGAGCTCTCCAAGTGGAAGTGCCCTCTCCTACCTTTACATCCTCATAACACTTTGTATTCTTTTCATGACATGCCTTGCATGATGTATTTATTAAACATATTTGTGTGTGGTTTCCTCTTGTTTACAGAATTATATATTGTGTGGGTATAGAGATATTGTCTTGATATCTTCTTGTTTATCTCCTTAGTGTTTAGCACAGCATCTTTTTTTCCTCTAGCTTAATTTAGGCATAATTTCCTCTAGGCATAATTTAGATACAATAAAACCCATTTTTTAATTTTGATAGTTATAGACACTTATCATTCCATAATCAAGGTACAGGATATTTCTAATACTATGAGTCTTTGAAATCTATCCTCTTCCTTTAACCCTTAGCCTTAGGTAATTGTTTATCTTTCTGGAACTATAGTTTTGCCTTTTCCAGAATTTATATGAATACAGTCATACAGTATGTAGTCTTTTGAGTATGACTGCTTTCACTTTGCATAATGTTTCATGTCTTAATTTTATGTATGAATATTCTATTTTATCACTGGGTATGAATATGTCCATTTTGTTCACCTGTTCACACAGTAATGAGCATTTTTGGTATTTTGGTTGTTTCCAGCTTTGGGGTATTGCAAATCAAGCTGCTGTGAACATTTGTGCACAGTTTTGGTGTGGCATTTCTCTTGGGTAAATATGTAGGTGTGGAATGGCTAAATCATGTGATAGGTTTGTGTTTGGCATTTTAGCAAACTTTAAGAACATTTTAAGAAGTTAGAGAGAAAGTTTAATAGAATATGAGGTCTCTAGGGGCAAAATAAAGTGCTATTTAACATTTATAATCAGAAGAAGGCACAAATCGGGAGCAGACAGCTGAGGGCGGTCTGTCGAATATGTCAAACTCCCTTGCTCAGTTCCTGAACCTGAGCCACTTTAAGGGCTGGAACCCACTGACGGAAAGGTGGCTTCATTCCTAGGATGAAGGTCACAGCAACTCTCTTGCAATTGAATATTGTAATGATTTCTCAGTCCCTCCCCAAAAGGAGCTGTGTCATTTCCTCAGATCACTGGACAGTGGGGAGAGGGAGATGCTCAGACCTTTCAAGGACTATTGGACACAGGTAGGAGTTGAATCAGATGGTTGGGGAGCCAAAGCACCATCGCGGCTCCCTGGTGGCATGACAGTTAATAAAGGTCAGATAATAAGTGGACTTCTGACTAAAACCCAGGGTCCAGTGGGTCCAGCGGCTCCACAGATCTGCTAGGTGGTCACTTCCTGAATGTTTAACTGTGATGGAAGTACTTGATAGCTGGAATAGACCTTTCATTTGGTGCTTGGCCTATTAGGTAATAGATAGAGGAAGGCCAAACAGAAACCTGTGGAACTGCCCCACCCATGCCGGCTGATACGTCATAGGGAAAGGGCGTAATTAAAGTATGGCGGAGTTAGTGGGGTGGTGGTCCCTTATTATTTTTTTATCTTTTTAAAATTTTCCAGCCTAGGCTTTTCAGTTGCTGATAGATTTAGAGAATTCCTGTGAATCGCTGCAAGTTCAACACACAGTAGCCCTGATTGCAGCTGTGGTGCCATATATTTCATTGTTGCTAGGGGAGATAAAAGGGGGGGCCCTCCAAAATGAAATTATCTTCTGTAAGGTAGGCCCCTTGTAGTACAGGCTTCCCCCCACCAGGTAAGTATTCTAGGAATGCATCTGTATCAGTGTATTAGCTGGTGTTGTTGTGAGAGGCAGTCTTTGGCTTCAGTAAATTTTTTTTTTGAAGACTCTGTCAACGTGTTTGCCCATTTCCTGATGAGTAATTTACCAGCGCACCTGCCCGCACCACGCTGAGAATTCAGCAGTGTTTGACCAAAAACGGCATGACCCCCATGCCCCACCCAGTCTTGCCCCAAGTGTCTTTTATTTTTATTTTTGGTTTCCCTGGATAAAAAAGTCCTCAAAGGAAATGTTTTGCTGATATGGAAGAGGTGAAGCAAAAAATGGCAGAAGCACTAAAAGGCATCAAAATCGATGAGTTCAAAATTGTTTTGAGCGGGGGGAAGAACATCTCAATAGGTGCATTGCGTCAAATGGAGAGTACTTTGGAGGTGGCTGGACTTTAAAGATGTAAGAACAAAGACAATTTTTTATAAATACATTCCATTTTGTGCGGTCTCCCCTTGTACGTAAAGCCTCAGCCACATGATCTTGGGCCATTATTTGATGAATTTTTTATTCTGATCGGATGATGAGAAATAATTCATTTCTTTCATAGAATGGATAAAAATATTTATAAATAAGCTTGTCCTACCTAAAGCTACATTAAATCATCCTCCTCTCGTAATAGAGACCTGAGACCCACAGAATATCATGTTTAACCATGATATTAATGACATTTTGCTTATTGGGCAAGATACACAGGAAGTGGGTACTATGCTAGAGGCTCTGGATCCTACACCTGAACCCATCCCATCCTTCTTCTTTCTTGATCTCATTAGAGGTCTCTGCCACCTTTCTTTAAGGCCAATTCATTTATTTGTCTACTCTGACATCTTGTGCTATTGCTTATACTTTCTTTGTCTTATAAATTTAAGATCCTCCTCCCAAACAAATCGCTTTTTAATCAATTTTGGAAGCTCTCCAGTAAAACTAACCCCAGCAATCCTGCCTTAACCCGAATTATTCTTACATTCATTTTTACCCCTTTTTCTGTCCCACCCCATAATCATTTTTTTCCAATTCAGTTTTAATTCCCATCATGTAATTAAAAAGAAGCTTTTCCCAAGGTAAAAAATGACCTCTATATTGCTAAATCTGGACTTTTAAAAGTCAATCCTAGTTGGCTTCTCAACCGCATTTGATATTATATCCTAACTTTGCAATCCCCTTGAGCTCCAGATTCATATAACTAACCGCCTATTAATATTTTTATTTGGATGATTTGAAGTTACCTAAATACAACTTATTTAGATCCAAAGTCATGCTCTATCTGCCAAGTCTAGCCTTTCTCTCCAGTGGCTCCTGCCTCAGTCACTCCAGAAGCCCAAGAGTTAGTCTGACATTTCCCTCTCTCTTATTCTCAATATCCGCATACCACAAGGAAGGTTCTTTTCTCCTCTAAATGCTTTTCAGTTGTGTCCCTTTTTCTCCTCTACTGCTTCTGCTCTTGTTCAAGCTACCTTATCTCCCACCTACATTATTATCATAGTTTCCTAAAAGACCCTCCCTTTTCAGCTATACTCTTCTGGTCTTTACCATCAGAGTAATTTTCATTCCCTCCAACAGAAACCTGCTCAAGTCATACCTTTCATGTGGCACTTTAATAAAATAAAACCCCAAAGTTTTGAATGTGGCTGAGCATGCCCTGCGTTGTCTGTCCTGTTTTCACATTCCGCTCTAATCTTCGATAGCTCTCTCACCCCATGCCCTTCGTGTAGGTAAGTAACTCTTGCCATTTAATCACCAGTTATGCAGGAAAGACTTCTCTGGCCACCTCAGTCACATCTCCCTATTCAACGCTCTCAATGCATGCCTACTTTGTTCTGTTCATTTATTTATGAAAAATTTGACTAGAAGTTACTTTGTGCCAAACACTGTAATTGGCACACCAAATATTAACCCAACTAATATTCATAACAAATCCTATGACATGGATACTTTCAAATTTTCCATTTGATATGTTAGGACACTGAGGACAGGGAGGTTATGTAACTTGCTCAGAGTCACATAGCTAGTATGTGGCAGAAGGGATCAATCCTGGGCACCGGACTCCAGGGTCCACACTTCTAAGGACCTCACTTAGGCTGCCTATGCCCCTTAGTGTCGTTTTTCATTTATCTGTGTGATTGTGGATGTATTTTTCCCCACTGTAAGGAAAACTGGCTGTTTTACTCATTACTGTGGTACATAATGGAGCTAGTAATGAAAGAATGAAAACAACTGAATAAATGAAACATCAAACTATTTGTTGACATCTTACTGCATTTTGGATATTAATGTCCTCTCATATGTATGCTGTGTTTTGGAGTTTCATATTGCTAAGTGAAATTATTTTTAAAAATTCTAAATGAACATTGGCAGGAGTATTTGAAATAGGTAATGAATATTTTCATGGCCCTCAATTTTCATGGCCCTCAATATATATATAGAGAGAGAGAGAGAGGGTCTAAAATAGAGAGATCAGCGTTTCAGAAATGTTATGGGAAGTATTAGTTTTTCATTCAGGTTGAAAGTTTCATGAACCAGAAAGTTTCATGATGTTTCATTTCCCTTAGTCCAATTAATTATGAATTCAGACTTTTATTAAGTGTCAGCCGAGGGATAGTAAAAGAAGGTAACATTCTTCTGATTATGAAATAACACGTGTTCATTACATGGAAGTTTGGAAATGTAGAAAATTATTAAGAGGAAAATAAGAATCAATTACTGCCAAGTCTACCAAGAAAAGAAAAACCAGCATTAACATTTTAGTGCATAAATACTTTAATACCTGTATGCATGTATAGATATATAAATAATATTTGCACACACATATGCGTTAAATACAAAGAAATGCATATACATATGTATGTGTTTATTTAATGTCTGGAGAATATTTGTTGCATGGATAAGCAACATTTTAACTTTTTCTTCTGATTTTCATTATTTTCCTTCAAACTACAATTTAATGTTTTCTTATGTATAAATCGCTATCCACATCTTTGAAATTTTCCATATGACAGAGTCCCCAAAGTGAAGAGTCTAAATCTTAAAAGTCCTTGCCACACACACAAAAAAATGATAATTGCATGACATGATGGAGGTATTGGCTAATGCCATGCTGGTAATTATATTGAAATATATATGTTATGAAATTAACATGTACACTTGAAACTTACATATGTTACATGTGAATTATATCTCAGTAAAAAAAAAAGAGCGAACTTGTTACATTTCTTGCATCATATTGCCTGATTGCTTTCCAGAAAGGTGGACGGTAACTAAACAACAGCATACAAAGCTGCCTATTCTATTGTACCTTTAGTGGAATTAAATGTTACTCTTAAACACAAAGTCTTTGATGATAAAAACTTTGATAACACTATTTGTATAAATTTCTGCTAAAATTTAAAATCATCTATCTTTTGATAGCAGTTTAATTAATTTCTAGGAATTATTTCTCCAGATATACTCAAGCTTGTTCTCAAAGTTGTATATACAGGAGTATTTGTGATCATTTTGTTTATAAGAGCTAAAGGTTGTAAACAATCCATCTATCCATCTAGAAGGAGTTTGGCTATATAAATGTGGTACAGCCAAAGAGAGACTACTGGATCAATTAGAGCCCTCTGTTTTGAAAATAACAGAAATTTAACCCAAAGTGGCTTACACTAAGAAAATATGCCGACAACTTGAAAGTCCAGAGGTAGCTGGATACCAGGGTGGTCTTAACCCCTTGACTCCCCCCACACCCGATGACCTAACTTCTCTGTCCTCCTTTCCACACTATCTGTTGCAACACAGGGCTGGGTCTACTTGTGATTGTAAGATATTATGTGCTTCTTCATCTCATGGAGAGAAGGGGTTTCTCCTTGAATCATTACTAAATATAGGCTTTATTTTGTTTGGGCCAAACTAAATTATATTTCATTAAGTTTTATTCTTTATTGTTCAACATGAAAACATTTAAAGCTATGTTTAAGGGCAAATTTTTTGGCCTAAATAATCCTAAACAAGCCAAGTTATTGTTCATGTACTACAACAATAGCAATATCTTTTTAGATACACAAAAGCTCGGAAATAACATACGCTTGCTTTACTTGAAGACATATTAAAGTCAATGAAAAATTGTTCACAATTAGAATTCCAATAGCAAGGAAGTAGTATAATAAACACAAAGTAATGTTAGTCATTGCAACTACCTAAATAGAGATTTAGTCAATAAAATTGTTTTATATATATATATATATATAGAGAGAGAGAGAGAGAGAGAGAGAGAGAGTCCTTGACTTCCTGATGGTATACTTATATTTCTTTCACTTATTAAAAATAATTTACCGAGTAAATAAATTTAAGCAAACATTTAAAGCCACATTTTTCCCCTTCAAATGTCTTTATATCATGTCTATTAGTGTCCTATTGCTACTATAACAAATTACCACCGTCTTAGTCACTAAAACAATCCAAATATGTCGCTTACGCCTTTGGAGGTCAGGAGTCTGAAATCAATTTCACTGGACTACAAAGTATCAGCAGGGCTGGTTCCTCTGAAGCTCTAAGGGAGAATCTCTCTCCCTACCTGTTCCAGCTTTTAGAGAACATTTACATTTTGACTCATGGTCTCTTATTCTATCTTCAAAACCAGCACCAGGGCGTCTTCTCTTCAATCTGACCTCTGCTTCCATCATTTCACTTCTCCCTGATTTGGATCTTCCTGCTTCTTTCTCATAAGGACTCTGTGATTACATGGGTCCCACCTGGATAATCTAGGATCATTTCCTCAATGCAAAATCCTTAATTTATCATATTTGCAAGTCCCATTTTACCTTGTAAGATGATATATTCGCAGGCTCTAAGTGTTAGGATTTGGGCATCCAAAAAGCGGGGTGAGGGGGTGTCATTCAATCTACCACATCATGTTTCATTTGTTTCTGGTACTTTGAGTTCTGCAGGAAGTGCTGAGGTTATCATTATTTTTATTTTATTAAATGTGTAGTTACTTTTTAAAACTTTAAAAATTTCCATCTCTTATTTTTTTACATCTTTGAAAGAATATGGTAGTGGTGAATTTGGCTGGTAGACTGAATTACTGGACTCAGTTCTCTCTCTTTCTGTATCCAAACTCTCTGCTGTAGAGCTTTGCAGTCCCTGCCACCCCTGGGCCTTGAACTGCCCAGCCCTTGTCCTTGGCCTTGGCCCAGCAGCCTGCTCTCCCGCCCCATTTCATGACCTCACACTTGTGCTGGTCTGACCACACGTACCAGGCCTTCACGTAAATCAGTCCCTTCACCACAGAAGGAAATGTAACTCCTGTGTCTTTAGCTTGAGCACATTCTCGTCCTCCTCTAGGTCTCTTTGTCAGGAGAGCATCCTCTGATTGCTACACAGAGCTTTACATCTTAGCAGCCGTTCTCTGCTGTTCAGTCTCATTAAGCCAGTTGCTGAAACATAAGATTCCTATGTTCGACTGTTCTTGTAGACGGAATCCATAGAACAAAGATGTATTGGTCACCTACTAAAAAATGTCCTTGAGACTGTTCTCAATTCAAGAAAAATGTTCCATCTCCCCGAACAACCCCTGAAGACTGAGATGGTAGAACCTGCTCAGGAGCACGGCAGGTGTAACTCTACTGGTCAGCCACCCGGACATGAATTCACACACATCCGGAGCATGTTTGCCATAGCTCTTTCTTTGAGGATGGTATGGAAGCTCATAGCAATGGCTCTGTAGCTTCATTTAGTGACTTTAAGTTCTTTTTCTTACATGCATACTTTTTTGGGGGGGTGGAATTCAGTGTTTATTTACTTTGGAATTGGTAGGCTCTGACGACTGCTGAAGATACACCTGGGTAGATGGCAATGGTCTTCACAGGAGACGCCTTGTTAGCCACACAGGCAACTCCAATGTTCTTAAAGGATCTGACACACATAGGAAATCAAGATATGTTCTTCACCATTTGTATAAAACCTTGCCCTCGGAAAACACACTTGGTGCTGAAAGCCCTCTGAGAACACTTTGCGGTATACCAAGACTGACCGGTGGGCCCAAGAACCAGTGCTCATTGGCAAAAGCTGCACCACATTTCCCAGCCTGCCAGGCAGCAGGCCACGACCTGGATGACAGCTGACACCAAGGCATGGCTGTGGGATTTCATGTGCTTGTAAAACGAGGCTGCAGAACTGCTCATTTTGGATGTGAGAGGCAGTCTTTCTAACGGGCTTGTGGAAAAGCAAGGACCCTTCCAATTGTAACTGAATTCTACTTTCGGAATTTTAAGTTCTGATCATGCGTTCTCAATGAATCAGTTTCTTTGACTGACACTAAGGGCATCGTGTGCCTGTCTGTAGACCACCCATCCCTCTTCTCCAGTTCTGGTAGAGAGGCAGAGGAGGATTTAATGGCGGGCGCACCAGGCACGCACCCTGGGCCCCGACTTCTGAAGGCATGTATTTTTATTTTCCCTGTCTCTCTCTCTTTTTTTTAAGGGACCCAATATTTTCTTCTGTCCCCGGGGCCTCAACCGACCTTAATCTGCCTTTGTAGAGAGGAGAGTGAAGACGACTTCTTTGATGGTTGAATCTCCGGAGAACATTCTTCCCAGAACTGCAACCTCCTCCCAACTTCCCTCCTTTGAGATCCCATTCATTGAGACATATTTTTCCCCCTGCTTAAGACATATCAGGAGATGCAGCATGTTTTTATGGCTGTTTGATCACTGATCTTTCTGGAAATCAGTCTCTTTTTGTGACACTCTACCAGCAACTTCTTTCTTAGCATATGGCCACTGGGAGCTGGTGATTTTTGTTGGGTTAAGCTGATAGCTTTCTTGGCCACAAGATGCGCTGCAGCAACAGTGCTTTCTCTCAGAAGTAGCACAGGGCTAGACTGAAGCTGCATGAGGAGAGGTGCTACCTGTTTTGCTCATTGCTGTACCCTTAGCCAAGCCACGGACTTTCGGCCCTGGCAGGTCTTCAGTAATAAATGAGTGAATGTCTCTTCGACAGCCTCCCAAAGACTTCTCAGTTCCTACTCCGGCTTCCTGCTCTCCTCTCCAATGTGTCATCTTACACAAAGTGGAAGTGGGAGGAATAGCTCATGTGCAAGTGCTGAGCAAGTCCTCGCATTGGGTTTTCTGGCATTTTTCCGAAATTACTCTTTGTCCTGAAAGTGCTCTGACACCAATAATTTTGATATTATTTCTCCCTTTATCCATATTCTGCAATTTTGGTCCGTATTTTAAAACATTGGTGTTGTTGTTATTAAAATCCCAGTTTGAATAAATTGAACAAAAATGTGGAAAGTTGTTGGCTCATATAACCACCGGGCACAGTTGGACTCAGGAACAATGGAACCAGATTCAAATCTTGCCAAGATTCTCAATGTGCCCATTGTCCCTGCTTCTCCCTGGGGAAGCCGCTTCTGCTCTGCTTCTCCATAGGAGCAATTTTCTCCCCATTCTAAGAACCAGTTTTGGAAAGTGGAACCTTGGTGATAAAGAGGGCAGGTCCTTGGAACATCTCTGAAGTCAGCGTGGGTCTATGGCAAGAACCAGTTGGGAGGCATAACCTTCAGCCAAAATTTGGGATAAGCCAGTTTCCTCCTGTGGCCCTGGAGAGCCAGTGTCTAAGAGACTCCTCTCCCTTTTCTGCCCAGGGTTTTGTGTGATCTTCATCTTTTATCTGTTAAAACTTATTCCTAAGAAAGAATCTGGTATCTGTCATTTATCTGTCATGGAGGCCTTATCTTTGTTTTTATTCCATCTCTTATCCCATGTAAATTCTTTTGTATAAAGTCTTACTCTCTGGGAATATTTGCATGAAACTTCATTCATTCATTCATTTACCCCTTTATGTTTCTATTCACTTACCCTACAAGTATGAAATCTTTTGGCATGCTTAGTACTGAGGACACGGTGGGTAGTAAATTTTATAGCCTGTTCTCAGCAAGCTTTCAGAGGGGGATGTCACTGCTGCTCTGTGGGTATTGGGGTGGACCCAGGAGATCTTCCCAAGACATCTTTTTATCTATCTGGACTACACCAAGTTCCCACTGTAAAATATTTCTGGTGAACATATGCCACTTCTTATAAGAGTGTTGGTGTCTGAGGGCTGCAGAGGCTCTAGTTCAGAGGCAGACATTTCAGGTAACCCTTGCAGAAAATTACACCTTGTTTTTCCATAGAAGGAAGTGAGGGAAGGGGTGTTAACTTTCTATATAAACAATAGTCTAAGGCTATAGTTGATGGACAGTTGCTTTTCTCAGTAGACATGGCTTTGGCGCCTCAAAATGATAGGTTTGGAAACCCTGAAATATCTTTCTTTTTTTCCTGAATGTGGAACTTGAAGGGGAATATTTTGATGTGATTTCCTGCACTAAATTGCACCTGAACACTTGCAGACACAATGTAATTAGAGTGTTGCTTGATGCACATAGGATATGGGTTGTCAAGAAGGAGGGCAATTCACTGGGGGGGAAAAATCAAGAAAAAATGTGAGTGAAATGCATAGTGAACAAAGTTGTTAGCAAAGTTCCTTTTGCTTCTGAATGCAGAATTAAACATCACAAAAGAACATGGAGATGGCCAAGCAGGACAAAAGTCCAAGTGGCTTTTGCTCTGAAGTTGCAAAGCCACGTGTGACGGCAAGGACAGTTCTCAAAATACAAACAGACGACCAGCAGTGTAGGTCAGATGCTTCCTCTCTTAAGCTGAAAATTAGACTTGTGTTAATGCTTAGTGTTTTTGTTTGCAATTGTTTTTGAAAATAATTTTGGGGTCCATAAAAGAAATGCAATAGCTATAACAGTTGACTTATCTTAATATTTGAAGATTCTGAAAGGTCTTAGATTATGTAAGCATGCGATTAAAATTACTCAAGGGCTTTCTTAAAAATTATAAAAGTAATGCATATTCATTGTTAGAAATCTTGAAAATACAGATAAGCAAAGATTGCATCTCAACTATTAATATTTTGCCGTACAGCTTTTAACCTTCTTTATTTGCTTTTATGCATTTGTCTTAATTATATAAGGAATCCAAATTAAATTCCGGTTATAAAATATAACAAAAAGATATAGTGCAAAAGGAGAAAGTGCTTCTTCACCCAGGCTATCACTGCCAAGAATTTTGTTGTCAAGCTCCACTTTTTCTATGCATATATATTTACCAAAAATGGGATTCTATCGTACATTCTGCTTCATGGCCTACTGTTTGTTTAATTATATAATAATTTTATAACATATACTTTTACTTCTTCATTTCACATTTTTCATGGAGTGAGCTCAGTGATTGCACTACTCAATCCCTTACTAATATTGGCTTGTTCTACTGTTATGATCACTGTGATAGATAAGTGTTTGTATGTAGCCAGAATTAGTTCCTTAGGATAAATTTTCAGAGTGGGGATGTTGGGTCAAATGTTTTCAGAACTCTTTAGGTTTCTCTTGAGGTTAAAAAAAATAAATTGTCCTCCAAGGGAGTTTTAGAAATTTAGATTCCAAACAGCAGAGTAGGAAAGAGTATTTTCCCCTTATTGGTGCGTGTGCTGGTATTATATTTTTGATCTCCTCTAATCTGATTCTAAGAATATCCTAATACTGTCATTTATATTTCTTTAATTGCTAGTAGGATATGAGTATGCAACTTCAGCAGTGTAGAGGAAACAGTAAAGCAAATGTTTTTTAGTATGATATTCAGGGCTTATCTGGATAATCTGGATCAAGGTGGCTCAAAGGGGGAAAATTGCTGGAAAATGAAGCAGAGTATGTGGCAATAGCTGACTCAGAGATCCCATGCAGCATGTTGAGTCCATGTTTCTTTCCCATGAGAAGTGGCAACAGAATGAGATATGCTGGCAGCAAAGATGGGAGCAATGAAAGCCCTTTGGGGCCATGTTTTATTTTCCTGTGGGAGAGTTTCCTGGTTGTGGGTTCTCTGGTGTCTCTACCTTTGATTTGCCATAGGTTTGAAAGTGAGACCAACTTTTTGAATGCTCTTCTTCTTTCTGTAGGAGCCATAGGCACCAACCCATTTCAGAGTGCCGGGTATGCCCTTGGACTTCATTTTGAATAAGTATTCTCTCCCCTCTACCTAAACTCGGTAGTTCTCAGCCCCGGAGCACACATTAGCTTTCACAGCAATTCACTCTCCCCCCCTTTTCTGTTTCCTCAGACCAACCAAATGAGAATCTTAGACGACGAGCCCCGGGCATGGTAGTATTTTACCAAAAGCTCCAAATATGACACTAGTGTGCATCCAAAGTAGAGAACCACTGGGCTGATTTACAACCGCTCTTCAGTTAACGCGGGAATCACTTCTCTTCATATCTTCCCCTTCCTGTCTCTACATTTCCTTTCTCTATCAAGCTTCAGCTTGGATTTTATTGAGAAAAATCAGGACAACATTATGGGTGAACAATGTGCAGGTTTACTACATGTGTATAGGCAAACCCAGTTGTGATAAGTATCATGAGGATGACTCCTTGTTTAATCAGCAATGTCTCCTGCAAGGGACTGTTCAGTGTGTTATATACATATAATCAATTTCATATATGTATTAACACCAGCAAATGAATCATTCCCTTAGCTCCGGGTTATGGGTCTAGAGGCTCAGCCAGGGGACCAGGGATGGATATAGGTGCTGGGGAGCAGCCTGCAAGCCTGGAGGAACTGTCCTTTTTGGATCCATGACCCGATCTCTGGCAATCAGGCCCCAATTCCCAGTCTATCTCCTTTGTTTTCTTGCTGACGCCTTGGCTATAGAAATCACCGATCACACTGGCTAGCCTGATGCATGGTTCCCACTAGAGCTTTATTTCTGTCTATCTCTCTTCAGGTTGGCTCTTGAGGTAGGACTTTGTAGTTTCCCTTTAGTCTCTTAGCCTGGTCAAAAATGTTTATCTTTCCTCCAAGCTCTGAGGAGCCAGAGGAAAGAATAGCTCTAAGCCAAACAAGGAAGCCTGCTCACCTAGCAACAATAGTCTCATTTTTCTAAGGTCTTCTCCAGTTCCCTCTTTGGAAAGTTTCCCCATTCTCTAGAGCAGTGGGCAAGAGACAAAAGCATATATTTGATATGCAAAGGCTATGCTTAGTATTCAAATATAGCTATCCCAGGAACAGAAAAGTTTTTCTCAGCACTTTTGAGTCCAGGAACTCTTTTCTACTTAACACTGGTAGCCCCACTCCTCCTGCTGCTGGGGGAAATGGAAATAGAGTGTAAAGAAAATAAAATAGTGGTCAAAGACCTACAGGGACTCAGGAGACTTTAGCAAGCCACATCTCTCTGAGTTTTAATGTCGCCATCTGCAAAGTCCATAATAATGCCGGTCCTGCTGCTTTCACAGGGTTGTTGCAAATGAGATGATATACAGAAGTATATGATTTTAAAACTGTGAAGGGATGAACATCTTTTTACTGATGTTTAATTTATAAATAATATAATGCACAAAGTTCAATATGTTTTTGACAGATATATACACCTGTGTAACCAATACCCAAAGCAAAACACAAAAGCTTACCATCACTGTAGAAGGAACTCTCCTGTTCATTTATGACTAAAACCACATTCCCTACCGCCACAAATTCCCATTTCTATCACCATAGATTCATATTTCCTGTCCTTAAATTGCAGATAAATGACATCATATCAAATGTGCTTTTGTAGTTGGCTTCTTTCTCTAACATAATGTTAGTGAGAGAGAGATGTATGTTTGTATCATTTATTTTTATGGCTGAGGAGTATTCATTGCATGAATATACCAAATTTTGGTTACTCATACTCTTGTAAATGGATATTTAATTTCCAGTTTTAGCTATATGAATAAAATCACTATGAACATTCTTGTACATGCTGTTTTGTGGAGATACACTTTCCTTTCCTTGGGTGTGTACTCAAAGTACATCTCATAGTTACTGTAGATCACCATTCTTAGAGAATGATAGCCTTAAGAAGGCCAAAGGTGAAAGGGATCTTCAGAAATAAGATTACAAATTGTAGATGCTGGTATAGTCATTCCACGAATCAACCCAATTCTTCAATCTCGTGCATTTTAATACTTTGCCACGTAGCTTTGTTGGGCCCTTTCCCTTTGTCTTCGTATCAGCCCTATGACTTGCATTGTTCAGTGGCCTATTAGCAGACAAAGCAGGGGCCGGAAGGGCGCCTGTGATTCAGGTTTGCTCTCGCTTGTTTCCCCGCACTCACTGGTTTGGTCTCCTGGAGACTTCGCTCCATCACCATGTTGGCCCAGCCAGCAGTTGGCAGACTACCCAACGTGTGAGCCCTGTCAACACCAAAGAGCTCCTCTGCCCAGACCCACCCAGACTGTTAAATTGTAAATTCATAACCTAAATAAATACTTACTGCTTTAAGCTGATGAATTTTGGGGGTATTTTGTTGCACAAAATTTTTGGGCCTATAGATAATGCACGATCTTTTTAATGGAGGAAGGAGCTGCATTGGGCATAATGCAGCCATAAGGCAGCCATTAGGATACCAAAGAAAATCCTCCTCCAATCCTCCACCCCTCTCCCCTTGCCACATGAAACTGAGGGTCCCTTGATTTTGATTAAGTTTAGAATTAAATTCCACCTCTAGAAGTTGTGTACCTCTCTCTCTACCAACTCCTCAGAGACCTAGCTTTTTCCCCTGGGTAATCAGCAACCCCTGAGGCACCTGGGGACAGTAGCCCAGGCCTGACTAAGGTCTGGACCTCTGGCAGGCTAAAGATAACATCTTGACTTAAGTTATGATTCAGCTCCTGAGCCCTGAGGTAGAATGACCCCCTGGCAACTTTCCCCTGAGGCCAGACATAGGGATGCTGAAGCAGGCCTCAGAGCTGTCCTCAATACCTAAGAAATGATTTAGGTACTACCTTTACCCACTTCCAACCAATCAGCTGCCAGCACCACTCCTACCCCTGTGACCGGTGGTGTCTTGTGATTTTATCCTATGTAATCTGTAACCTGTGTGCCATGGGGGAGTCACAGTTTTTTTGTGCATAAGCTTCCTGGGTTTGTGTTGGCCAATTTGATGTTAAACTATTTTCCCTTTTCATACTGCAGACTCCTGCTCGTGCATTTCTCTCAGCCTGTGCAGACAGGCAGGAGTCTCCACAGAAACACACTGGGGTTCCGGCGACACCCATCTCCCCGGGCGCCCCGGAGCTCTTGCTCCCCTCTCCAGGCCCTGCTTCAGCCTGCCTGACCTCGTTTGCTAGAACTTCCTCTGGAGTCAGAAAAAAAATACGGATGTAAACCATGGTTTTTATTACCCTCAGAAATAAGTTCCAGGCTTCAATGTCCTCAATAGTACTACCTACAGCATGGGGTTATTGTGAAAAGTGACCTGAGCATATAAGGGATTCGCATGTCTCCTAATCCGTAGTAAATGCTCAATAAATGGTAGACAGTAAGGAACAAGTGACCATGACAATCACAGTTTTAGTAAAAAGAGTTGCATTAATTTCACTTCCCTATAAAAATGACCAATACTTGATAATTAACTTAGAAGGCAAATATATTTATTAAACACTATTAAGAGCTAGGGTTTTGCTGGATATCACAGAAAAGGAGAGAGATTTTGAATGCATGTATTATTATCTCATATTTTTATTTTACCTTTCTGAGGCTCAAGGCAAAAATAGGCATGGGCTATTATAATGTATTTCTCAATAGAAAAACATTTTTAAATAACTGAATTATAGATAAAGGAGCAACAGCCTTTTCTATCAATTTCATGTCAATTTTGATTTATTTAATCTGTTTTTTCTCTATTATTTAATTATCCAGCAACCTATCTCAGTTTGTATTGAATTTACTCTATAGAAAAAAATTATAATGATTTTTATTTTACCTGGTTTTATATAATGTTCATTTTATTTTTATTTTTTCAAAAAACAGAGTGATGACAGACATTAGTATTCAAGATAATGTGTAAAAGGCTTTATTTCACTAGGCTCTGTTCCAAGCAGAACATGCTGTTCAGATAGTTGTGTGACTTTTATTGAGGGAACAAAATATTTTACTTTTATGACTAATAATTTTATTCATAATCCTGATTCCCTAAACTCACTTTCTGAGTCTGAGCTGATAAATCTGTCTTTAAAGGATCTTCCATCTTCTCCTAAAAGTGAAATTTATATGGAATAGCTTACTTTTGGCAGCTATCTCAGCTCTACCATCACTGTTTTCTTTAAACTGAACGGCAGCTTATTTAGGCTAAAATATATAGCCATAATTTTCCATTCAAAATGCTATTTGGAAAATTGTTTAACTTGGTAAGTAAGATAGATGTCCAGCGCTACTGGTCAGTAGCTGAGTGAAGCAAGATGATTAGGGAGACTCTGTCGCTAGAATCAGCTTTCTCGTGTGCCTCTTCTACTTTGTGACCTTCATTTCTGGTTTCTTATTTTTTCAGGATGTTAGACAAGATACATTTCACAGTTTGTAAAAGACGATTGCTTGTCTGTGATTCCCCCAATAATAAAGAAAAAAAACTCAGTCGGGAAACGTGTCTTGATTCTGATTCTGTTGGTACACATTGGGAGTGTCTGGAATAATAAGGATTAATATGAGCTAAGAGAAATGGAAAACAGGCTGTCTGAGGTTTCATTTATTATTTTCTTTCTTAGACAACTCATTCAGAAACTAGGATCCTGGAGAGATCAGAAACAGGAATGGTTCGAGTATGAACTGCCATGAATGACTTGTCCTTACAGCTGTTAAGCTCAGGAGTTGAGTACTTAAAACGGGCCTGCTGTCCCGCTGGTCATGTGGGCATTTTCTCAATATGGAAAATGAGAGTCTGCTCTTGGGTTACAAGTGTAGAGAGACAAAGGGGAAAAGATGCCGAGCTGGGACAGTATAGACTGCTCACAGCAGAATACAAAGAACAATGTTCTGATCGGGCAAACAACAATAATGAATACGTGACTGTAAAAATTCAAACCTGGAGAAACGAGTTTCTGGCAGGCTTTATCTGTGAAGGGTTCTTAAATCCTTTAAATAGTATTTAACTCTCTGTAGTCTTGAGAAAGAATGTCAAAAGCCTAATTTTCAATATACCATGGACAGAAGAAAGATGACGTGTAAGAGATAAAGAGGTGCGGTTTAATAAAGAACAGGACGGAAACAAAACAAAATAAAACTTCAAGTGGAAAAAGAAGCTGCAAAATAGAATCCTTTTTTTGGGGGGGGGCTGAGCTAAAGCTAAATCAGTTATTAATAATTGATATTTATAAAATAAATATTGGCCTTTTATTTGACTGATGCTAAACATAGGATTCTTTATTGGAAGGATGGCCATGGCATTGGCAATAGTTATAACTCATAAAATGGCTCTCACTGATAAATTCGCAAATGACAAGTGCTGGTGAGGATGTGGAGAAAAGGGAATCCTGTTGCACTGTTGGTGGGAGTGCAGACTGGTACAGCCACTGTGGAAAGCAATAGGGGTTTACCTCGAAAAATTAAAAATGGAACTGCCTTATTACCGAGCGATTGCACTTCTGAGTATATCCAAAGAAACCTGAAATACTGATTTGAAAGAATATATGCACCCTATGTTCATGGCAACTCTATTTACAAATAGCCAAGATTTGGAAGCAACCTAAGTGCCCATCAGTGGATGAGTGAATAAAAAAGCTGTGGTACATTTACACAGTGGAATACTACTCAGTCTTAAAAAAGAAGGAGACCTTACCTTTGGAAAAAGCATGGATGGACCTAGAGGGTACTCTGCTGAGTGAAATAAGCCAGTCAGGGAAAGACAAGTATCATATGAATTCATTTATGTGTAAAATTTGATGAACAAAATAAACAAAAGAGAAGCATGCATAGATACAGAGAACAGACTAACGGCTGTCAGCAGGGAGGGGGACTGGTGAAATTGGTGAAGAGATTAAGCAAAAACAAAAAATGAAAAACACACAAATAAACTCCTGGACACAGAGAAGAGTATTGTAATTACCAGTGGGATGGGGGCAGGGCGTGGCGGGTCGGGGCAGGTCAAGAAGTTAAACGGGGGATAAATGGTAACAGAAGGAGACTAGACTTTGGATGATAAGCACACAATGCAATGTATGGATGTTGTAGAATTGTACGCTAGAAGCCTATATAATTTTACTGACTGATGTAACCCCAATAAATTTAATTTTAAAATTATATGCTTTATGCTGCTTAATTAAAAAGCAATAATAAGTATAACATTCTCCCAGGAAAATGCAAATGTATATTCTATAATAAGAAATAACAGTTTCAAATTCTCAGTTGCTGGCTTCCAATTTCAAAATGGCAAAATGGGCATATTTATTTTATGAAAAAGGGGTGGCAAAGGTCTTAATAAAGTGAGTGATATTGTTTAAACAGAAAGCTGTATAACTGTGAGATGAATAGACTGAATAAAGTGTGATTTTTCTAGTGATAAAAATGAAAGAAGCGACACACTTGAACTCCATCATTCTTAACAAAGACTCATTAAATATAATCTAACAAGGTGATCTTGAGTATGAACAAAAGGCCATGTTTCACCACAGATAAAAGTGAGATATGTCAGTGTTACTTTCGTGGCAGTGGTTCTGTTCTGTTATGCTATGAGAATCGCTTTTTTGTAAATGTTATGGAGAAGCAAAAGTTAAAATGCTGTTGATTTTTTCAAAGCTCTAGTAAATAATCTCAAATTCCCCACATGCCTTTGTTTAAAGGCCTTTGGAAGTAAAAGGGATCATGGGTCCAGATTTTGAAATTATGGAATCTTTACTATTATGGAGAAAATGAAATAGCGCATTGTCCAATCTGTAATTTTATTATTTTTTCTTCACTCTGTTCTCTGAGATCCTAAGTCCTGATGCTCAGCATCAATTTCTTTCTTTTAATTCCAGACTTTCGGTTTGCTGGTTATACAACAAATTATATACTTTGTCTTATTTTGTTAGAAAGCAATAAAAAGTAAGATATTCTCTTAAGAAAATGCAAATGTATATACTATAATAAGAAATACATGTTCGTGCTCCTGAATGTGACTATAATGTACAAGTTTCTTGTTACTTTAACTGAATAATGCATCATTCTCTTCATGGTTCTATTCCTCAAACTGGCATAACCATTTGTTTTATGGACAGAAGAGATGGAGGTATTGTAAGTTATTTGTGTGAAGACAGTGATGTGTCTAGCTCAATCTCCCTTGTCAAAATTGGAGCATGATCACAGAGTGTGTCAGATTTCCTGTCAGAACTGGACAGGAAAGCCACATGACTCTAGAAATATCAGACAGCAATGTGACACACCTGTATCCATGAAGCGTCGAGTTGGGAAAGTACTAGAAAAATGTTGGTTCCCTCCATGGAACAATCAAAGCAAAGAGCAAAAAAAGGACAAATAAGATGGAAAATATTTACAATCAAGGGCTTCCTCTCAGATCAGGAGAGTTTTAAAAACAAAAAGTGACCAGTCGTAGCAGTAACTATCCTAATTTAAGGGTGGACTGAGAAACGAGAGAACTAGTGTAAAACAAAGTAAACACAGATAATGCTAGATTTCCCCCTTTTCAACATAAAATGGGGACTTCCTCAAACATTTATCTAGAACTGTACCTATGACTTGGTAATTTGAGAGCCAAAACAATGACATGGCTATTTTTTTCTCTGAATCCACACACTCCTTGATGTTTCCAGGAGCAGAGGTCTCTTAACAGCCCCTCCAGGAGTCAGTTGTCCAAAGACTACCTGTATGTCATAGAAAAGCATTCTGCTAGAGAAAGCCCAGTAATGGAGGATGGGAAGCAGACTCTCAGATGGGAGTGACAGTGGTGGCTCCAGTTGTGTGTTTACACCTGTGTGTGTTTTGCCTTTGCCCAAGAGCTTCAGCTTGATGAGGGGCTCAGTTCTGAACACCTTTGTTCATGTCTTCAGAGAGACATTTGAGTTGGAATTGCCAATTCAAGCAGACTGCTGTCCTTTGGGACAGTGGAATGCTGACGCCTCTTTCACCGGGCTCTCTCCTGAGTGTTTCTTTCCTCAAGCCATGTTGGGGGGCAATGGTGCTTGGTCTCCAAGAATCAGCCCCTGCAGAGGAAGAGACTATGTTCTATCTGAAATGCATTGGCAAGTTAACTCTTCGAGGACTGTCTTCTACATTACATCCCCAGTGTCTAGCATGTAAAAAGTGCTCAGCAAGTGCTTGCTAGGTGAATAAAATATAGCACGGTTTTGTCAGATTGAAGCCTTTTACAAGGAGGTATTGTACCTCTCATCTGCATTATTTTTATGCCTTTCAGTAGGATCACAACTGCCAAAACAGCTAGAGATTTGTCTTTCCACTGTAGCTGATAAATCACTGATATCTGATAACTGATATCTAATGTTGAAGACAACATAAAATGAATTTCTTTCCAATTTGTCAGTGTAAGTTTGCTGTTTTGTTCTATGAACTTTTTCATATGGATTGAGCTAAGTAGAATAGTTGGGAAACCACTCTTGTCTGATAGGATTTGTACTGCTGTTTCATGAAGTTATTAGCTGTATCAGTGCTTTATGGGCTAGAAAGACGTACTGTCAGTGAAATCAATTTCAAAGCAATTAAAATATTTTGGACTCCTATTGAGCAAGGCCCAGAGGAGGGGAAAAAAGATCAAAGACATTTAATAGCCTGTTTCTCCCCCTAAAAGGCGTAAGTCCTAACTGACGGGCAGAGACGTGTACCCATCCACAGGGCTAGCGCCTTCATTTTATATAGGGCTTGCTCAAACGTTTTATCCCCTTACCTGGTCTTATTTGATTCATAGGACTTATCACATGTTTGTTCATTATCTATCCTCTCCTACTTCACTGTCAGCTCACGAGGATAAAAGGGGTTTGTTTATTTTGTTCATTGCTCTGTTTCCAATGCCCTGGTCATTGGTTAGCACATAGGAACTCCTTAATAAATGTTTATTGTTGAATGAACTGTCAATATCAGGTAGCCTATAATTTCCTCATTGATTTAAGACTCGATAATCTGTGGGTCCTTCAATGATAACATTTTATAGTCACTGAGGGTCAAGGACAAATGTTTGGCCAATAAATAATATACAAATTAAAAGAAAAAAAATCTGTTCTCGAACTGTGTATTCTACCTCTTTTGAGATATTATGTTTTCAGCAAAATATATATATACACATACACATAGACACACATATGTATATACACATATGTGTATATATATATAATTTTCTGTTAGAGTCAATTATCTTCACCACCTCTATTGCTCAAGGGACAATAGTATTTGATAGGCCTCAAAAAAGGCAGATGGCATTTTTTGGTATACAGAATCTTATAGTCACAAAAATAATCTTTTTACAGATGTCACAGTCTTTTGGGAAATAAAGGCCACAGGGTTTGAATTGATTACTTGAATGGAATAAAAGAATCAATATCTAACTGCTTAATGTCTCCCAGACTCTAAATTACAAGAAAATTTTTGTTGAAACACAGTGAAGTTATACTGAGCAATTCAATCACAGACTAAATCAAAGTTGTTTTTGCCCTAAAATCCATCAATAATAGCACTTATGTTTAGTAGCAAATGCAATTTTGAAGACTGATATAAACTGTCTAGTGAAATAGACATAATACCAACCAATTAAATGTTCCCATAGTCATTTCCATCCTTTTTTTTTTTTTTTTTGGTAGACATGGTATCTTGAATAACACCTGATGATAACCGTAATTCTGCAGCCTTAGCTTGACTTATTTTATGCCTCAGGGAATGCATAAACATAAATTAGACATGAATCATTATAGTCCTTTGTCAATCCAAAAATATCTGTAAGCAAAGTAGGCCAAAAGTGACTAGCTGGAGATTGTAGAATCTATTGAAATATATTGCTTCCTTTAAAATGTATTACTTTCTCTAATTGAATTAGGTTAGCTTCATCTAATTGGTGCATACACCAGCCTGAAGGGTTGAGATCTCCCGGGTCAGGTTAATTTGAAAAAAGATCAGGAAATCACTTAAGACTGGGCAAGATGGTCTTTACATTGCCTTCCGACAAGATGCTGTATGATTTTAAGAAACCACGGCCCACTCCAATGTGCCTCCATCCAACAACATCTTGCAGCGCAAGTAGGAAGCTGAAATGTCTGTGATAGAGTGGAAGACATAATGAACAAATTCCTCAACCTGGATTGTCAAATAGTTTAATAGATATTTTCCAAGCTTGTTGGGTCTCGAGAGTCACCAGGCAAGCTTGTTAAAAATACTTAGTCATCTCAGGTCCCTCCTTATCCCGGCCCTCAGCAGAGTCTGGCGAAGTGGACACAATTTGAGAGAAAAGGAAAACACTTCTTACAATACTACCTGAAATTAGATGAATGTAGCTTTACCCTTTCACATTCGCTAAATAAAATGACCCACCCTATGTTTGACCAAATTTAATTATCTATGTTTGCCTGATCCAGAGGAGTAGGAATTCAGATTTTAAATTACCAGGGGACAGAAATTTTATCAGCTCCAAATTTTATTAATGTTTTATAAGTATATATATATATATATATATGCTTAAGTATTTTAAAATTATATGTGTACTTAAACAATACATATTATGCATATGAATATTTATTACAGATAAAATTGTGTATGTGGTTGTTTTGTGAACATAAAAGGGAACAGAGTTTGGTATTTTCTACTCCTCATTTATATTGCAATATTAATTCTACAGAAGACAGGACCTGTCAAAGTTTTAACATAGTGTGCAATTGCCAATCAGATGGTTTAGATTACATTCTTAGCACTATTTATCATAGGAAAAATGATGTGAAAAGGATTGGCACACTGATATTTATGAATAATATCATTAAAAATGAAAAAGTTTTATTACTTCATGTGTATGAACTGAGGTATCATTTAATTATAGGCTCAAATAAATGACTCTCAGGATAATTTTTGGCATATTTGCTTGTGGTTACTTTGGGAACAACATATTTATATTTTATAACTTTAAAAATTCACTTTGTATAAAAAGGAAAAAAAAGAACCCCAGGGAATTAGTATCATAAAATCATTAATTAAAATATTTAACTCCCTGCTGATATTCTGTAATGGAGTCGTCAGCAGAAAAACAAAGCACGCCTATTTTTTCCAACAAGAAGGTTTTTCATCCATTACACAGCACACTCATTAAGGGATGAATGAAGACATTTGCACTCATGCAGCTATGTGGGCCAGTGGATCCATACTGCCTGTGCAATGACTTGTTCTTTATATTCATAGGTGAAAAAACCAACATTCATTACTATATATTTAGAGCTAATAAGAGATGGACTTTCTTCCAGGATATTTGATAAGTTACAACCAACATCAAAATTATCTTCCAAAATTGCAGAGGAAAATCAGTATTTCTAGTTTAAGGTGAGACTGGGGACTGGAGGGATGGGTTAACGTCAAGGTTAAGACCTGGGTGTCCTGGGGCATGTTCCTCACACTTCCTTTGAGGTTGCAAGGATTCAATGAGTCACACGTGTAAAGTGCTTGGAAGGGTGCCCAGCAAATAATGAAGTGCAATAACAGCAGTTATTGTCATCATAGATCTTAGAACAGGAAGTAGCCTCAAGGAGCCCCCAGTCCAGGCAGCGCTCTTCAGCATCATTATTTCATCTCTACGGATGAGGTGAGGTGGACTCATAAGGAGAAGGCCTGGAACCACCTCATAGGCCATCTTTTCCCAGCTATGTCCACTGACATGCTTCCCCAGTCATTTGCTTCAAAAAATAATTTTAGAACATTTTTCTCTCCCACGGCAGGTGTTTATCAAATATCTAACACAGAAATGAATGTATGAGCTATATACTTTTTGAACCCTGTGTGATACAAAATGCCCCTGACTGAGGGTTTTGGCATAAAGATTCAGTGCTATTTTAAATTTAATCTTGGAGAGAGATTTTATAATTTTCATTTTTCAAAAGGGGATTTCCCTTAAGGGAGTTGAGATCCCAAGGCTATAAGGTGGTATCTTTTGGTGCACGCACACACACACTCAGGAGATTGACATAAGAAGGTGTCTCAGTGAATAAAAATAGGATTTGGTCAATGTGTCAGTTTCTTCTTTGGGAACGGAATGTCCCTGTGTGAGTAGCAGGACATTTGAAATGGGCTGCTTGAGCTCTAAAGTTCTTGACCTCCCCTCCCTTCCCTGTGATGAATAACACTATAGTGTATATGTATATACGTCTAAGATTGAACTTACCATTGGTGACTATAATTTTTTAAAGTTTTGTGTAAAGTTGAGTTTCCTTCATATGTGTGTGTATATATATTATACATATATTATATATAATTAATATATATTATGTACATAACATACGTATATATGATGTTGGCCGACTTCGATCCAGTTCTACTACCACCACCTTAGTCAAAGCCACCATCACCTCTCACCTAGACTTTTGAAAATCTGTTTCTTCTGTTTCAATTTTGTCCCCTCCAAATCACCCATCACTCAGCAGGGTAACTTTGAAAAATATCTAAATTGGTTAAATTACTCTACTTCTAAAACCCTCTTCAATTTTCCACTAAACTTTTGGACATCTTACTGTGGCTTATGAAGTCCTGAAGAGCCTAGCTCCACCGTCCTTCCCATATCTCACCTTACATGACCCTCTCCAACACCCTGTGCTAGGTTTCTTTCGATGACTTGTTAATTGCTAAGTGTTTTCCTGTCTTTGACTCAGGGTCTTCCTGATGCCAGAAGTTTCTTCCCATTTGCAGGGGCCCTCGTTACATGATCTGACCTCATCTTTTCCTTTGTAGTAGTAGCCAAATTTATTTGTATTATGTATTTATATCTCAGTTTCTTAAGTGGTGGGTATATATTCCTCTCATCAAACTCCTGTATTTTCTTTGAATCAACCTAATTCTGGCATATAGTCCCCCTCCCATCCAATTTGCTTGGCAGGTAATTCCATCTTTTTCATAACTAAGGTTTTTTTTTGTTTTCCTCTCCCTCACAACAGCACCTATGAGATTTATGTGACATTTACCTTTTTCTTCTTGCCTAGCCTGAGAAAACTCTCTCTTTCATTTGAGGGCAGTGTCATTTTAACTCAATTTTAAATATCATCAGTGGGCATATGCTTTGGGAATAAAGGCCAAGAAGCTTCTCAATGTACTTCTATTTCCTACCTTGCCTCAAACCTCCCATTAATTAATGAACACAGAACCTGCTACTTTCAAAGGCGATGGAATAGGAAAAGAGAAGCAGACGTGGGACAGTCCGTGAATGGTCCTTACAGAACACTATCCATTCATGCTGATTTGCTTTCTGCTTAAACTTCTAATTATCCTCCCCAGCTTCCCTGATGGTAAGTTTTATGAAAGAAACAACTGTTGTTATCTTTACCAGTATGCATCTATCAACTAGTTCAGCATCTAGTACAAAGTAGACATGCAAAAATTTTTGTTAAATAAATGAATAAACATAATAAGCACTAAGTAAATATTTATTGTATTTCCATTGCTGGACACATTACTCACATAGAGTATATATTTAATAAATATTGAATGAATAAGCATAATAAATTGTCGACAATAAGATGCAACATTAAAACATTGGAGGTCATTTCATACAGCCTTGAGTCAGCTGAGTTGGTAAGATTCAACTAACTATATTCAATGTGTGAAACTAACCTCTAATCTAATCACAGCTCCAATAACCAGTGAAAATCAGCAAGAAAGCCTCTTACTCTCCATAATATGTCCCTGATTCTTCTGATTCGAGTAGACTATACTAGGCCTCTGTCAATGCTTTTGCCTTGACATTTTAGCAATGGTTCTGGACATATACAAAATCTCACTTTGAGATGATGATTAGAAAAGAAGTATGTGGTATAAGGCTGGTTAAAAGAATAAAATTAATTGACCTAGTTAGATGAATGCTCCAAACAGCTGTATGAACTCAGACAACATGGAGTATCTCATCTATTTTTATAAAGAAACCACAGAAAGGACCGTTGTATTGAGGAGAGTTCTTTGAGAATAAACACACAATGGTAGAACATACTTTGTTGTTAAACAAATTCATGACCCAGAAAATGTATTATTTTTTTTCCTCTCTTCTATGAGCAACGTAAAAATAAAATCAATTTTTTCTTATGGTTATCCTAGAAAAGGAACATGTATTAAAACATTTTCCCTAGATACAGAGTGCTCTGAAAATATTTTCATAGAAGTACCACGTTATGAAATAACTGCTTATTCGTATACAAGAGGTCTGTCCAGAACATATCCAGCCATGTACTATGAAAAATAGAGACATTTATTGAAGAAGATGCAAGATACAAGAAACACAGTAGATGGGACAATGACATCTCAGTCCCCTTCAAAGTAGGCACCATGGGACTTCACACAGTTCTCCTGGCTGCAGTATAATATTCCTTCTGCTCTGGTAACAGAAGCTGCAGAATAAATTTTGCCATGACACCTTTTATGTCAAGATCTTGTGTCAAAATCTTGGACATAGTAGTTTTTGAAATCTTCAGATCAACTTCTAGTTCTCACACTGTCAGTTGCCAATCTATGTTGATTTCAGCCCAAACATGTTGAACATTCTCAGGTGTTCTGCTTGTTGCAGGCCTTCCAGAATGTGGATCACTTTCAACAGATTTTTGACCATCTTCAAAGCATTTATGCCACACTTTTATTTGTGCTCCACTCATTGCATCATTCCCAAAAACTTTCTGAATCACCCAAATAGTTCCTGCAGAGGAATGTTCAAGCTTAACTCAAAATCTGATGCAGATTCATTGCCCTACTCACGCAGACATTTTGAATGCGATGGCCACACAGTACATGTGCTCACTCAGTGGTGTCTACTGCGCACGCTGACTAGTACAGTGAAGTTGCCATCATTCACACATGCATATTCTAGTCCACTCTCCTTGGCTGCCAGGTTACTTCGATGTTTCAGAAACCATCCTCATTATATTAACAATGGCTGGAATTTTTCCAGACCTCCTACTTGTGAGATGGGATTTAGTCTTAATCAATATTCTATCCACAGTGTCAAATACAGGGCCCAAAACTTTACCGAAATTACATTTTTTTTTTTAGCTTAAATGACTTAGGAAACTCAAAATTAACTTTTCATGGGTTTAAAATGTGAGAATTAATTTGTTAGGTCTGGTAGTTTAGGGGTAAACTAATACAATAAAAATTTCTTACTCTAAGTGGCTGAAGCAGCCTTTAGATGACCATGACCTTACCATGTAGTACTTAATCCTCAGTGGTTTTTAACAAACAATTCCTAAAACATTGACAGTTTAATAAGGAGTTATTAAAAATATATATATTAACATGCTCTTTCTTTTCCTACTTGCTTGAATTTGACCTCTTTTTTTTTCCCTTTCAGCCAGTGGTATCTATTATCTTAAAAAGATATAGATTGTAATAAATAGGAAGGTAATAGGAAGGTACTTTTGACTGACAAAATAGGATCTTATAGCTCACGGACAGGAAATAGTTCTTAAAGCCTTGCTATATTGGAAGAAAGAAAACTGTTCTAAATTCTAAAAGCTTTTTTTACATATTAAGCATCAAACTTGGTGCTCTGAACTTAGATTTTAAGCCATGGATAGTAAGAGCTCAAGATATGCCCAGGTTAAAAATGAGGTTTTTTTTATTTAAAACTTTTTTTTAATTTTATTTTTTTATTTTTGGTGAGAACCTCGAAGTTATATTTTTAACAAATTTACACCAAAGAACTATGAAGTTATAAAGAGCCAGAAAAAAATGAGAATAGGATGAATTTTCTTTGTGGCCCCTCAGGAAAGCGGCAGCCCTCGAACCTGGCTTTGCCTTCTCCAGTCTTTATCCTTTAGGCCGTGCCTTGGGCGTGAGCCCTGAGAAGAAAGCAAAGAAACTCCAGGTGGGGATTTATGGACCTCAGACAGGGGATTACTATTCAGGGAGTCCCATTCCAACATCCGACACAGAGCAGATGCAGAGGAAGGAAACAGTGTTTGGGTGTGTTTAGGCAGAAAGAAGACCTGAAATAATGCCCCTGAGTAAATCTCAGCTTTCAGGTGGAATGTGTGGATTCCACAAATTCAGTGGTACCACAGGGGTTATACAGAATCAGTGTGGATAAAATTAAGCTGATAACTGCAGACTGGACCCATAAAACAGCTGCTGCTACACATAAGGACATCTGCAGACCCAATGAGGGAGAGATTGGCCAATAGTGAAAAGTGGCTGATGTCTTTGGGGGCAATTAGCATGCCTTACCCAGGCCGAGGAAGCAATTAACAATTTATATCAGTCATGGTCATGTCAGCATTAGAGGCTGTAAGCAGATGCCCGGAGACAAACTGGACAAGACATTCATTTGTGGGGACAGCATTTGAACCATGAAAATCCAATGCCATTAGAATATTAGCTTTTCTCTGTACCTAGGTACTGTCTTGGGAGGAGGCAGAGCTAGGAGACCCTTTGAGGAAGAGAGAGTCTGGGAGAGAAATTAAACTTTGAGCTGGCCTCATATTTATCCAAAAGAAAATGAGTTCTTTAGTTAAAAAGTTAAAACAGTTCCTCTGAGTCTGTCATCAGAGGCAAAAGCACTCAGGAACAAAATGAAATATGTTTTGAACAATAAAGAAAAGCTTTTTTTTTCACTTTGGAAGTCTTATGTGTGAATTCTCATCCTACTCCACCGTTACAAGTAAAAATATCAGTATTTCAGAACAGAATATTTGTTTCATTTGTTATGGTGTGTAGATGATGACCCTTTCAATGATGGCACTAAACTGAGTGCTTGACTCCTTGGAAAAAACAATCACTGTGCCTCACTGTTACAGAACCAGCCAGTGGTGTTCTAGAACAGCCATGGAGCTTGGTTGCCTGCCACCAAGAAGTGTGACTCCCAAGATAAGAGTTTGGTGAAAAAGAAAAAAGGTTGTTTATTTAAAGGATATATAGCCCTGGCTGGTGTGGCTCAGTGGATTGAGTGCCAGTCTGTGAACCAAAGGGTCATCAGTTTAATTCCCAGTCAGGGCACATGCCTGGGTTGCGGGTATGTAGGGGGCGCACAAGTGCAACCACACATTGATGTTTCTCTCCCTCTCTTTCTCCCCCCTTTCCCCTCTGCCTAAAAATAAATAAATAAAATCTTTAAAAAAAAGGTTATACAGATTTAGAATAATGGCAGATTTCTGCCATTAAGTCCTGATCCTTTTAAAAACATCCAAAAAAAATAGTCCTGCCTCCCTCTGCCAAATCAGGCCAGTTTCAGAATTCGCCACTCAGAGGTACCATCTTTCAGAAAAGCAGAAGTGTGCAGCTCAGCATTTCTGGTCACAGTTCAGCTCCAAGCATCTCTCATGAGTCTGAGCAGCCGGACAGCCAGGCAGACCCCTGCAGCACCACCAGCTCTGCCGCCATCTTCTCCCGGCAGACCTCCAGGTAGACCTCCTGACCTTGAGGCAGCCTGCGCTTCAGACCTCGCACCCTAATTTTAAATGCTCAGCTCAGAACTTCCTGTGTGATCTAATACCCAGCTCTTCCTACTGTACGTTAGTGTTCACCATTTTTGTCAGCTTCCCAGTGTCTTTGACCCTCTTTTGCCTGCCATCTTTAGTCAGGGCAAGAGCTCCCAGCAATGCACAGGCATCTGAGGAGGGCATCTGCCCCCAGCTAAGTCATGAGCCACTGCACGTTCTCGCAGTCACGTACACAATTCGCTCAGGGCAGCAGCCTCCTTCCCTTCAGGAGGGCTTGGCTGTTAGTTTGTCTTTGTTGTGCCATGAGCCTAAATGCTGTACTTTCTGCCATTTCCTGCCTCCAATCCTGCCTGAAGGCAGGACTGTGAGGTTGCTTCCCCACTTTCAGGGGAATCCATGCTCTGTACCTGGTTACACCACCTCGTACTTCTATCTTATCAAATTTGGAGTTAAAAACTCTGAAAAAGTTTTGAAATTGACCTCTACTTCAGTGATACATATATATTGTGCACCTTGATGAATCAGAGTGTAAATTTTTGAAGAGTAAAACATGTTCTTTATGAGAAAGTAAATCATATGTTTCTGAGAGCAAATTTTTAAAGTACACAGTGGGGTTTATATGGCTTTAATTCAGATGATTAGCCTGAGATGATCCAATTGTACCTGCCCACATCAGTTAAAAATAAAATACAAACATGTTTAGGGGTAATGTTCTTGAATGAATGTATTGTCTGTTCAGAACAAAGCAGGACTATTTCATCTTGTCCGTGAAGGTCTTCTTGCTTCCCCTGATGTTCCAAACTCATGTCACAGGCTGTTTATAAGTGGGTCTATACTGAGATATTCTATGCTTTTGCAGGGGGAGTTGCCACCTGAGTTTCAGGTTTCCTCAATACCTGTGCTATTTTTAGTGCTAATATTTCAAAAGAAATTATAGAGCATAGGCAAGAATAATTCAAATGTATTTCTTATTCTTAGATGTAAGTACAGAACATGAATCAAATAGGTTAAGGTTTAGAATTAAGGAGGGATTTCTGGCCTCTTGACAATCATTGACCTATAGCGGCGACTTTCAACCTGTGTGCTGCAAGAAGTTTTAAACTATGCAATACTGGGTTATTTAGTTAGGGGCCCTGACCTCTTGTCCCTTAGATTGTCAAATTAAAAAAAAAATTACAGTGCCAACACAACAATAGCCATCTGGTGTGAATGAGTCAAAATTATAACTATATTTTTTGTTAGGTCAGCAAAAATATATTTTGGGAGGGTGCTGCAGAATGTTAGTAATTAGTTTCTGTGTGCCATGAGATGAAAAAGGTTGAAAATTGCTAACTATAGCAGTGATTCTTAAATTGCTGTCATTAGGTCAACAGCTTCACCTGGGAACATGTTACGATAACTCATTAAATATGGAAATTCTTGATCCCCATTCTAGAACCACTGAATCAGAAACTCCGGGGGTAGGGCTGGTTTTAACAAGCCCTCCAGGTGATTCTGATGCATGCTAAAGATTGAGAACCACGAATCTGGCAATGTTACTGAAAAACTCACTTTTCATGAAATACCTTAAAAATAAGAAAGATAACTGCATATGTAGAATGTTGAATTAGAAATCTTTCCAAGAAGTAATTGGAACAATAATCTATTTAGTATTATTTTATTTACATGTGTTTAGATTGTTTAATGTAAATTTCTCAAAATGGTTCACATAATGGAAGTTTCAGTTTGGTCACTTTTGAACGTCGATATACGTGATATACAAGGTATTAAAGAGGAAATCACAGGTCCACAATGGCCTCACTTGTACTCAAAGCCCGTGATGCTAAACCTCGGTTTAAAACATGATCTAACTATAGTTTCAACCTCTATATATACATGGAATACATATATATACATGGAAATGTATGAGTCTGGAATTTCCTGGTGCAGCACCAGCTAAGGTAATCTGTCCTGTGGCCCCTCTCCATCACCCATAGAAAGAAGACACCATCTGCATGAGAAAACCCTTCCCTTTCTCTTCCGCCCCACAAAAGACATTCCCAAGCCCTCTGTGACATCAGAATTTAAAATAACCCTTTCTTCTCCATTGTTAATAGCTGCCTTGCCCCACCCCTCCCCTATAAAAACCTTCCATTGTGTAAAACCCCTTAGAGTGTCCTTCTAGTTACTCGGTGGGATGCTGCACCACTCATACATGGTTGAATAAAGCCAATTAGACCTTCGAATTGACTTGGTTGAATCCTGTTTTTTAACAAAAGGGTAAAAAGTTAAATATATATAAATATTCAGAACGGTGCCTAGAACTGTGCTCGGTACTTAACATAATACTGTAAAAAGTGATAACTTTTAATGAACGTCTGTTTCTTGCAGGCAACGTGCAATCTAATCTTTATAACAAATGTAAATAGCTTTTCAAATGTCACATGTTTAGCAGGTGATGAGTCAGCTGTACGTCTGTTCAGTTATAGCCTTTCCTCCTGATTAATTTACTTAAGGGCCACTCCAGCTAGGAGATTCATTAATGACTATTGGAAGATCTTACTTTGAAATACTCACCTATTAGTAATAATCAGCATGTAGATAACAGCATGTGTTTTATGAATGTGGTGATACACTTTGGAATAAACCCATTGAAAAGGTGTTCATCATTAGCAGAATTTACATTTATGATGTGCTTAAATATATTATATCACCTCTTTGGTATTAAACCCTCTTCATAATGCGAGCATTTAGTGCTATTACCTTTCCCATGGCTCTATTATATATCACGAAATAAGGAACAGCCCTCATAACTAGACTGAGAGAGGAGCATACAACGAGAATGCTATTTAAGTCAGTAATTTGTTAGATCAAAATCTTATGACATTATTTCATAAAGGGTCTTCTCAAAATTTGGACTCTATGGCACATTATGGTTATCTCAAACTTTTTTTGAAAAGAGTAGTAATAAAATAAATTTGAACGTTACCTTATCACTTTGTTATGTTAGTTGTTATTCCACCTCTGTTATGAATACAGATTAACATTAATGAAATGAAACCCAATTGCCCATAACAGTTAATTATCACTAGTAATATCTTGAAGGCTGATGTTGAATAGGTAGATGTAGGGAGGATCGGACATTTAGGAGACTGGAATTTAATAAAAAGCTATATATTTTTAATTCATGGGCTCATAGTTCACAAGAGCATCACTGTTATTCAATCAAAGCATCAAGAGGCCACATAAGATTTTGGGGTCAAATAAGGCTTTTGCTTTCTCTTGAAACTGCACTAAACTTAGAATAAAGAACTTTTTCTGGAAAGCATAAACAATTAGGATGAATATTATGCATTGAATTGTGTCCTCAAAAAATGATATGTTGAAGTCCTAACTTCTAGTAGCTTAAAATGTAAATGTATTTGGAACGAGAATCACTGCAAATGAAATTCGTTAACATGAGGTCATACCAGAGTAAGGGGAACCCTCAATCTAATATGACTGATACTATTATGAGACAACAGAGACATGGAGGGAAGACAGCCCTGTGAAGACACACGCAGGGAAAACACCACCTGAAGCTGGAGACCAGACTGGAGCAGCGTACAACTGAGGATGCCTAGGACTATAGAAGCTGAAAGAGGCGAGGCCAGATCCCCGCCTTTAGGCTTGAGAGGGAGAATGCCCCTAGCAACACCTTGCTCTTAGCTTTCTAGCCTACAGGACCAGGAGAAAATAAATTTCTGGTGTTTGAAGACATTCAGTGTGTGGGACTTTGTTAAGACAGCCCTAGGAGATAAACACAATGAATGAGAGAAGAGAAACAGAACTAAAGACTGGCAAAATGGAAAATCTCGCAAAAGCATCGCTTAATTCAGCAGAAAGAACCAAAAAAGCTGACTCCCAAGCTTACTGGGGATAGGGATAAGAAACAACTGGATTTTCCTTGCCTGAGTCCCCCAAATTGAGGAAATGGTCATCCAAAGTACCTACGTAACTTAGGTTCCTGGACCATATTTCAACTTGTGTGTGTGTGTGTGTGTGTGTGCATGAGAGAGGCTGAAATTTCCAACCCTGTATTTAGCGTTTGTTCCACTGGCAATCAGCCCCCATCCTTCGGTGCTTTACAAAAGTCACCTCATTAACATAAATCCAGTTGCAGTGGAAAGGGCTTGTTGTGAGAAACAAGACACCCATTTAACTTTTATGGCACAGAAGCATTTTTAGGAACTGAGAACGGAGACCAAATATTATAACAAAAAACGTTCCCATTGTTTTTATTGCTTAGGAAATTTCAAGGGTTTTGGGAGCTGTGAGCCAGGAAGTATGGACAAAGACAAGATATAGATGAGAAATATATTTTGATCGTATGAATAACCAAATATATATATGAGAGGCCTGTGGGTTTCTGAATAGAAAGAGATGAGGACCTTGGAAGATTTTTTTGAGTTTCTGAAATGGAGTAGTTGGCACTGAGAGCCCAAGAAAGTGAAGCCAGGAGCAAGGAGGGAGTCTCGAGAGTGCCGAATTAGCGTGGACAAATCTCTTTTTAGTTAAAATCCCTAATGGTGTGACATTAGAATTTAAAGATGGGGTAAGGTGGTAAGGAAGACCAGCTGGTGAACAATACGACAAAAATAGTTACGTCTATGCAATAGTATGACTTGACAGGTATTAAAGGAGATGAAGACAAATGGGAAGAAGCTGGGTTTCCTGTAAATGTTTTCTGGTTTAGAATAAGGTTGTAGTGAGCCGGGCACCCACTTAACCCTGGCTATTGAAGATTAAGGAGGTTAAGGACAATGACACTTGGCTACAACCAAGGAATTGCCAGTTAGTTCATTTTAAGAATATAGTAAAAAGGATCACTGTATTCTACCTAAATGGGGATAAATGAAAGCCTTTGAAGCCTAATTTTAAGCATGAAAATTCTATGAAAAGTTTATTAAAGTTTTAATTTTTCTGGTTTGTCAGAATTCTCTAAATGACTTGGTCTTTTGCTTTTAATGGTATATGAAATTTGTGAAAATTCACTTTGTACTTAAGTTCGTTTTTATGCTATATTAATTTAATGAGATACTTTCATTTGAAAAGTAATTGGTTGTCCTCCTTTACTTTTTAATCTCAGGTTTGAGACACAATGACCCTAATAGTAGTTGTAAAATGAACGAATGCAAACTGTTTGGTGTGTTAGTGAAAAAATCACAAATTGGATTAACCCATTAAGTGCAATTCCCCAAATTAAAATGGTCCAGCTAAAATTAAAATTTTATTACACTTCTATAGAATATACTTTGATCAATGGAAATACATATTTTATTCTATGATTCATAGAAATACGTCTACTTCTGATAAAGGTCATGTTCTTTTAAAGATTTTTAATCAAAGAAAATTATAAGATAATCATATTGATGACTAATTGAACAAAGCAGTAAAGATTGATGTTAGTTTCCCATGACTCCTTATTTTGCTCCAAAACTCTTTCAGATGCATGAAGCCAAATAATATATAATTGGGGCAAAGTAAATATTTCTAATTATATACAAAAACTGTGCAACTAGAAGAATTAAAATAACAGAACTTAAATTTAATGCACATATTATAGTGTGTTTAAAATTATATATATATGGATAGAGAGATAGATAGATATTTATATATCTATCTTAGGTGGTCCAAGTAAAATACTTGTATGATTTAAGTTTGACATTACATGTCCCAAAAGCAATAAAAGTTCATTTTAACTGGTAAACGTGTTAAATAATCACCTTAAATTTTGAAGAATTGGTACATATGGGGGAAAACATCACTGTTTTGGTGGTTTATTTTTCCTTTAGAAAATGGTTCTAATGCTAACTCTTTTTATTCACAATGTCCCATTTTCAAGCCATGTAGTTTTTAAAAAATGGATTTAGGTCAAGGGCTATTTTGAAAATCAAATAGGGTCACTAATTCCCTCAAAGAATTAAAACTAGTTGTGAAGTGAACCAGTTTACCTAAATGTCGACTGGATGACATACATTGCTTTGATTCAGGTATTATAACATTAATACTTCTGTCAGGTGAGGATTATGTATATTTCAAAAAGATTTCATTACTTTACCTCCTAAATTGATGTTACTTTTTTTTTAACTGACTTTCCTTTTAACTATAGAATAATTTGCATTGTCAAGAGGTTAGGCTATATAAATCAGAGAATCAGACTATAATTTCTTTACAAACCATTCAGTTAAAAAAATTAAATTGATATAGTTTAGTTCCAAAAAATGTGATGAATACCTATTATATTGAAAAAAATCATAATTATTGTGACATGTACAAAGATGATGTCAATATATAATAATTAGCATATATGCAAAAATATAACGCATCCTAAAAAGAAGAAAGTATTACCCTGGCTAGGTGGCTCAGTTGGCTGGATCTTCATCCCATACACTAAAAGGTTGCTGGTTCGATTCCAGGTCAGGGCACATGCCTAAGTTGCGGGTTCAATCCCCAGTCAGGGAGCATGTGAGAAGTAACTGATCAGTGTCTGTCTCTCTCTCATTCTCTCTCCCTGCCCCCATTCTTTTCTCTCTAAAATCAATAAATCATAGCCTCAGGTGACGGTAAAAAAATAAGAAGAAAATATTAAAATTTTCTACCACCAGACTTAAAAATTAGATTTGCTCACAAAAATATTTCTTATGAAGATCAATGTTTCAAAATGTATTTGCTGTTTAATCCCTACTTTTCAAATGCTATCTTCATCAAATATGAACATAGACGTGTGCAGTTTTTTGCAAATAATGATAGGCTTTGACCCACCAGCACCAAGCAGGTTATTTTATTGTTTGGGAAGTAGGGCTGGATTTATTCTCATCAATTTTCGCCTTCTCACGGTGTGTGATCAGCTGCTCCTGCTGCTCGTTAATTCCCTGGTGAAATAGCTGGGATGAAGTGGGCAGCGTACGGGTGCAGACTAATGACGCCTAGCACTTACGTAGTGTTTACTGCGTGCTAGGCACTTTGAACCTTTTTTTGTCTTTTACTTTTGTTTAATGTTTGAAGTGCAGTTGATGGCTTTAAAGCTCTTTAGACATATTAAAGCAGTTAATTCTCAGAACAACCCAACAAGATGTGCACTATTATCATGTCCGTTTAACATACAGGGTAACCCGGTGTTCTCCTTCTTTGGGATGTGAACGCTGCAGGACAGGGATCACAAAGAAGTTTTAGTTACTATGACAGCCCCAGTGCTTGCTGGGGCTGCCTTGGAGCCCACGTAGCTGTGTCGTGGAGAGGTGTTTGTTTTTTTAAGTATATTTGATTGATTATACTATTGCTATTACAGTTGTCCCATTTTTCTCCCCTTTATTCCTCTCTGCCCTGCACCCCCCTTCCACTAGCATCCCCCCTCCCCCACTTAGTTCATGTCCATGGGTTATACATGTAAGTTCTTCGGCTTCTCCATTTCCTATACTACTCTTAAACTCCCCCTGTCTATTTTGTACCTACCACTTATACTTCTTATTCCCTGTACCTTTTCCCCCATTCTCCCTGCTCCCCGCTGACAACCCTCCATGTGATCTCCATTTCTGTGATTCTGTTCCTGTGCTAGCTGTTTGTTTCTGTTTTTGTTTTTTTAGGTTCAGTTGTTGATAGTTGTGAGTTCGTTGTCATTTTACTGTTCATATTTTTGATCATCTTCTTTTTCTTAGGTAAGTCCTTTTAACATTTCATTTAATAAGGGCTTGGTGATGATGAACTCCTTTAACTTTACGTTATTTGGGAAGCACTTTATCTGCCCTTCCATTCTAAATGATGGCTTTGCCAGATAGAGTATTCTCGGACGTAGTCCCTTTCCTTTCATGACTTTGAATACTTCTTCCCAGCCCCTTCTTGCCTGTAAGTTTCCTTTTGAGAAATCAGCTGACAGTCTTCTGGGAACTCCTTTGTAGGTAACTGTCTCCTTTCCTCTTGCAGTTTTTAAGATTCTCTCCTTATCTTTAACCTTGGGTAATGTAATGATGTGCCTTGGTGTGTGCTTCCTTGGGTCCAGCTTCTTTGGGACTCTCTGAGCTCCCTGGACTTCCTGGAAGTTTATTTCCTTTACCAGATTGGGGAAGTTCTCCTTCATTATTTTTTCAAATAAGTTTTCAATTTCTTGCTCTTCCTCTGCTCCTTCTGGCTTCATTCAGACACCAGAGGAAAAGAAGCTATGCTGCATTATCAACAGTAACCAGGGTATTTGCAGTACTGGTTGGAGGGTAAAATGTTTCCATTCCAATAATCACGAAGAGCCCCCCAACTTAATAGAGCTAATCGAATCCTCCTTTTACCTCAGTTTGCCTTTCCGAAGTCCTTTACTTAAAGTATTCTGCCTCTGTAGATTGTCAGGACACAATATGTTCCTAATTTAAAGTCCTTTGGGGGGGTGGTGCAATATGGAAATATAAAACATTTAAATTCACTTGTTTAAGGTAGTAGCATTGTAAACCCAGTTAGAAGAATAAACAAATAAGGAAACAGACCTCAAAAACATTATTGCTTTCTACCTGCTGTTCTGAAGAAGTTTTAGGTCTGGAGAAAATACTTTATTTCTCTCCAGAAGCAATGCATAGCTGATAACAGGAGGGCTCATGGCACACATACTTGAGAAGTGGTCACCCGTTTGCAGTAAAAGCCGTGAGTCTGAATCTCACTGAGTATGCACAGCAGTCAGGCTGAAAACGACTCCTGCACATAGCTATTCTTGCTGCAACTATTTAAATTTAGTAAGACAGTAACTGTCCCATGAGTGGGTTCTATCGTCAGAGACTGCTACAAAAAGTGTTGCTGTGAGCATAAGGTCAGTAATGAGTTAACTGTTAAAAATTATTCAGCATCTGGGCCTTAGGGTTGCCAAGAAACGTGGTGTGTTCTTGACTGTTGGCTGAAATTCT